>CAXAKX010000566.1:0-26295 GCA_963969525.1 Ontholestes murinus | reverse complement strand
GGTACTGTTCAGGCCTTCAATGTCCTTTTTAAAATTCATACTATGTTTTTTGTGCTTGTATATGGCACATCTCAAGGAAACATCTCTTAAAAGTGTTACGTTCAGAACACAACACTTTCGTGTTGTCGTAATCTGGTGAATGGTCAGTGTCAGTAATGATGGATTTACGATACGGAAAATTCTATTTTTTAGAGCTAACACAGTGTTGAGCTTGTGTTTGTTAGGGTGGTAAGAGTCAAAAGGAATGTACCTTCCAGAGCTGGTGGGTTTAATATACCAATCTAAAATAATTATGTTGCTAGTTAGTCTGCAAATAAGAGTGTCAAGAAAAGGTACAGTTCCTTCTTTCTCTCATTCTACTGTAAATTGTAATCTAGGGTGGAATGAGTTGAAAACATTAAGCGTATTATCAATTTCAGTGGCCGGAACCGCACAAATAAGATCATCTACATATTGGAAAATACATTACACACTGTGAACTTAGCTAGACTGTTTGATATTCTGCGGAATAACCTATACCCACCTGAGTTGTTGAAGAGACTGATATATCGTTCCCCAAATCGGATAGACTTGCCTCGCGAGGTTCCTGTTGCGCGTAGTGATGTGGCAGTGCCGGATAATACCATCTATCTTACTTTGCCCTTCGTTGATGGTCTTTCTCAACATTTAACTAGCATCTTTCGCTCTGTCTCTCCTAATTGGTAGCCTATACCAACTATCGTTCCCTTAACTCTCTTTGTTTCACCCATTTAAAAGACCCTACTCCCATCCTTCAGAAACATGATTTCGTTTATTCAATTAATTGCCAACAATGTGACTTAGTATATATTGGACAAACATCTCAAAAACTTAACAAACGACTCACACAACATAAAAGTGATACAAAACGTAAACCTCGTTCTACTGGTCTCAGTGTACACTGTAATGACACTGACCATTCACCAGATTACGACAACACGAAAGTGTTGTGTTCTAAACGTAACACTTTTAAGAGATGTTTCCTTGAGATGTGCCATATACAAGCACAAAAACATAGTATGAATTTTAAAAAGGGCATTGCAGGCCCGAGCAATACCTATAGTTATTTATTTTCTTTTCAGTAACGCTCATGTGTATTTGATTTCAATACCTATTACCCTAACCTGTTGTTTAATATTTTGTTTTTCTCCGTAATCACATAATTTTTCATCTTGTTCCCTCCCTTAGGCTACTTTTACAACCCTTATTCTTATTTAATTTCTTTTTTTCCTCTTTCCTCTCTCTTATTTACTCTTTATTTGATCTTCAATCCTAAAAACTGTCTCTACCTCTTTCAATTTTTTTCTCTCTTTCAATTTTCTACTCAATTCTTTCATTTCTACTTACTGAAGGTAATATATTCGGTCATAACCACCTCTCACATCACGTAGCAGGTCCGTACCTCGGTATTTCACCATACGGTGGGATTTGCTTTTGTGTTCTCGTTCCCTGCTCGGTTGCTGAGGTCTAACCACCTCAGTGACGGACTGGGGAACTGCACTTGCTTATTCCACCCTTGGTTTGTCTCTTTCCGATTATTATCGAGTGTTCTGCTTGGGGTTACCTGAAATTGGGGTGGTTATTCCACTCCCAATATTAAGGTTATCTCCCTTGGGGTTCTTACTCAGGGGTTTGATATGTCGGTTACCCTCTTCAACTTCTCGGACTTGGGTTTAGGTTTTTCCTGCGTGAATCGTACTTTTGTGCGTTCGTTAGGACGGAAATTCGATGTGTCAAACATTCCACCGCTCACTTCACAGTCTATTTGCGGAAGACCGACCATTTTGTGTTTGTCTACCTTCAGTAATTGTTCTCTTATCTTTTTACATCATGTTAATTCTATCAATTTAGTTCAATTTTAAATTTCAAATACTTATAATGTTTCGGTTTAATTTAACTCAAAATTCTATTTGTTGAGTTTTCCATGACGTCTTCAATTTTCACGATAAGGAACTATATTGGGAAAGAACTTAACCTCGAAAAATGTTGCTGCGGCCATGTGGTCTTCCATAGTGTAGGACACACACTTATAATTGTTTACTCGTAAGTCTATTTATTTAGTTTTTAGGTTATTAATGTCATTATTTTATTTTATGTTAAAATGTAACTTTTAATTAATTTTAACGTTAACATTTTAAATTTTAATCACTGTAGACCTCTCACGAATTGTTACTTTTAGGCTCTGAGGATGCATACATGTTGTGTGCGAAACGCTAGCATGTACATATAAAAATATAGTGGACTAGAGCACAACCACCATCGTGTATTCTTTGCTCCCTACGCTCTAACACGCTACACTGGACTTCTCTCACCCGTTAATTTCAAAGAGTTGATATTTACTACGTCCGTTACCATTTGGATATTATATATATATATATATATATATATATATACAAAAATTAATTAAACTAAAATATTATTTACAAAATTAAAAGATAACTCTGGCACCGGCTACGGCTGCTACGTCCTGTTTCTCGGAAACGCCGTAGTCGGCTGTATACTGGCAACGCAAATGTTCTCAACAAAAAAGGGCACTTTAACAGAAAATAAAATGTAATTAATATTTAATTAAGTCAGGTTGTAAATTCTCGCTTCGTTCTTTGGGAAAACGCTTATGAATAGCAGGAATCCCACATAAGACTATGACGAAGGTTCGCAGTCACGGTTTCGGATAAATACAAGACGCCGCGTTCAAGTTTCGGTTCGGGACGGGAAAATTACAAGTCGCTTATGTATAGCAGAGATGTAATTTTACGAGCCGTTCCTTGGGAAAACACTTATACATAGCAGGAATCCCACGGAAGACTATAACACGATTCGCGGACACGGTATCGGATAGTTGCAAGACGCTTATGCATATCAGGGTTGCAACTAGAGACTTCTTGATCAAAAAACGCTTATGCATAGCAGGACCCCGGGAGAAGTCTGATTTTACTTCGGACCTGCCAGGACTTTTATACCTAAAAATCAGGCAAAGAAATTGATTTCCTGCGTGCGTTTACCCCACGCCGGGTTCGATCCCCACGCCGGGTTAATTCTTTCGAGGGTTTGTCACGCTATCTCTCTCTTGGGTTGAATTGCTCGCTGATCCGTCGTGATCTTTGCCGCTACAGGCAGCATTCGTTCTGTCACGGTCCCGCCAGGCTATCTCTCTCTCTTGCGCGCTTTTCCTCCGTGATCGATGTCTCACCGGGCGATCGAATTTGGCGCGCGTGCTTTCAATATCTTCAGCGCAGAAAGCCAACCTCAAAATATTCATATTTTGGTCCCTGCGATAAGTGAACATCATTACAAAGTTACGAATTGAAGCTGACTGTTCGACGTTGCAGGAGTACAGTTAAGCATCATATCCAAGTAAGCACATGTTAATAGTTTTAAGTTCTCATATCGAGATTTTAATGTTTGCCATGCTAGGTGATAATTGCTTTTAGTTAGTGGAAGTGAGCTTCATTAGTAAGGCTCACCTTTTAATACTGAAACTAAATAAATGAATCACTGAATGTTTCTTGCACTTTCGTTTTCCGTGGGAAATGAATAAAATAAATGTAAACGCCGTTAATTTCGATATATGTTTACTTGGTTTATTCTAAAATCTAATTCGTTGATATTTACAAAATATACAAGTATTTAAAAACATACAGAAATATTTCCCCATACAATCGAGGGTTGGGGGTAATTACAGTGATTGGTTAGAAATTAGGGGGAGGTGTTAAAAACTAACAAGGACAGTTTGTGAAACAGAGCTTACAAATACTATTGGCAACATAGGTACATTTCTGGGAATTACAGGCACTGCCCTGGGTTGGGGCATATACTTAATCTACATATATACAAAGAATTATTTACAGTTTTCGAAATGTACCTAAAACGGACGACAATATGGCCATAACGTAATTTATCAGTCCTTGACGGGCTCATCCGGGCCGTACAACAAATAACCCCCTACAGTGAGGGTTGTTAATGGTACTTCCTTCCAGGCAAGTTCAAAAAATCGCGAATTACATCGCGACATGCACCACCCCCTTGCAACACATTGCAACATGAAGTCAAATTAAAATCACTATCACTTGGGCACACATAGTTTGTTTAGATAGTAATGGGATGCACTTATTCACAGGGAAGCGCGCATAAACGATTAAGCGCCCTCTTCTCCAGCACATAGGTGGAACTCCTTCTTCCCTGATAAACACCAGTTGATCGACCCTTGGCTCTTGTCCTGGAACCTGCGACTTGGTCCTCTTTTGCAAATGATGTAGATATTCTGAATGCCATCTCTTACAGAAATGTTGTTTAATATAATGAATAATCTGCCATTTAGATAATCGACCAGGTTTAATGTACAACAAATCAGCCTCCGGTAAATCCAATAACGAAGTGCCAATTAAAAAGTGTGCGGGTTTATGGAAATTGTAACCATTAGGATCATTGGATTGGGCAAATAAGGGGCGAGAGTTAACAATTGCTTCGATTTGGGTTAATAAAGTATAAAACTCCTCGAAATTAAGTTTTGTTTTACCAATAACCTTTGTTAAATGACATTTTACTGTCTTCACTGCTGCTTCCCATAAACCACCAAAATGAGGTGCCCGTGGTGGAATAAAATACGAATTTATTCCATCCTTTGCAAATTTATTAATGATCGTTTCTTGGCTGACATGTGAATTGAAAAATTTGATACATTCCTTTATCTTATTTGCAGCGCCAACAAAATTTGTACCAATATCTGAATAAATGTTTGCAAATTTACCACGTCTCGAAAAAAATCTATTGAGAGATGCAATAAATGCATCAGTTGATAAATTTGAAACAAGTTCCAAATGAAAGGTCTTTGTCGCAAAACATACAAAAACCGCTATATAAGATTTCGTTGCAACGCCTTTTCTACTCCCGTATTTAAAATATATTGGGCCACAGAAATCTATGCCAATGTTATAAAATGGTCTAATTAAAGTTATTATTTCTACAGGTAAGATTCCCATGAACGGTTGAAATGAAATAGGTTTTGCCTTAAAACATTTTACACATCTTCTAATGACCCTTTTTATTGCATTTGCACCGCCTAATATCCAGTATTTTGACCTAGTTTGCGATAGTGTATTCTGAATGCCTGAATGAAAGTACATTTTCTAAAAATGTTCTATAATTAATTCAGTTAAATGAGATTTTTCTGGTGATAATATTTGGTGCTTGTAATTAAAATTGTATAAATTAGAATTATATAATCGGCCTCCTACACGTAATATGCCATTATTGTCAAGAAATGGATTTAATGCCTTTATTCTACTCTTGATATTTATGGATTTATTACCTTGTAGGATGCTTATATCTTCCTTAAATGACAACGATTGGTGTATTTTTATAATTTTAATTAGAGATTTATGAATTTTCATCTGCTGTAATTGGACCAGTTAAATTTAATTTATCCCTCTGACAATTATTTATAAAACGTTTACACAGCACAGTGACTCTTACTAATTTTGAAAATGAAGAAAAATTATTAATGAATGTATTGACAATATATTCACTTCTTTTCACATTGAAGGGCACTATCTTTCTTTCCGGCAATTCATTTAACGGCAAATAGATCCCATCATTTAAACTACCTTTAATTTTGTCCAACAAAATTGGCCTGTGCCACCACAAAGAATTTTTTATTAAATCAGTAGGCATAGCGCCTCGCGAAATAATGTCTGTATTAATCCCGCACATATTACGCTTTATGGCTAAGGGATTTAAATTTGCTAAATCAAAATCTAATGATTGCCGTTGATTAAGAAAATTTCCCTTAATATTTGTTGTATTATTACAAGGTATACTGCCTCCTACAATCCAACCTAAGTTTGTTTTCCAACACGTAATATTTTTGTTGTTTAATTTAATTTTCCTATTACCAAGTACGTTCCAAAATGTTGTTGCGCCAATTAATAAATCAATTGTACCTGAAATATTGAATTCAGGATCGGCAAGTTTAAGTCCACTGGGCAAATTTAAACAATCTTTGTTGAATGACTTATTTGGTAAATTGGAAGTTAATTTATCAATAACTAAACATTCAATTGATGTTTTAAAACTACTGCACCTTGAATTTAAATTTACAATTGTTCTAAAATTTATATTAGATGTGGTTTTGCTAACTCCACTAATTTTTATTGTCGTTTCAGTGACATTTAAATTTAACTTATCAGCAAGATCCTGTGTAATAAAATTTACCTGTGATCCGCTATCTAACAATGCCCTTGGCTTGTATTTTGAACCGTTATTATTGATTATATTTACAACCGCGGTAACCAATAGATTTTCGTCACATTGCTCGGTTATATGACTTACGTTAGCAGATGTACTGTTTGCCTGTTTTGGAACATGCAGTAAGTAATGATGTTTTTGCTCACATTCTAAACATTTGACACCAAAACATTTCGATAAGGAGTGATTTGCCGGTTTTAAGCAATTCACACAAAAACCTAATGCTTGAACCTTGTGAATTCTCTCTTCGACACTTAAATTTTTAAATTTAAAACAGTTTTTAATATTGTGCCCTGATTTGTGGCAATAATTACAAACTTTAATGTTCTCACTCTGTTGTGTGAAATGGGAATTTACGGTAGGTTTTGCTTTGTGCACACCTTTATTTGAAGCATGAGTGTCAAATGAATCGCATATTTTTACTAGAAATGCTATTAATTGCTTGCAAGTTGGTAGTGCATTTTTATTAACCGTCAAAAAGAAGTCTTTCATTATCTCGGAATCTAATTTGGTTTCTAAAATTGAAATTAATAATACGTCCCAACTATCTATAGGTGTTTCTAATGTACTTAAAGATCGTAAATGCTTTGACAAATTATCTATAAACGATCGCAACTCTTTAACACCATCTTTACGAATTTGTGGGAATTTTAAAATTTCCCTAGAGTGAGATAATATTATTAAATTATTATTATCAAACCTATCTAAAATTATATCCCAGGCTTCATTATAACTCACTTCGTCTACACTCATGCCGATAATCACTTCAGCTGCCTTGCCTTCTAGAGATGATCGCAAATAATGATATTTTTGCATGTCACTTAATGAGTTATTATTATGCACCATTGATAAAAAGCTAGTCTTAAAGGAAGTCCATTGATCGTAACGACCGGAAAAGGACGGTAAAACTATTTTTGGTAATTTAAATTGATTTGAACAGTATCATTCGAAGACGTGTTTACATGTTGTTTAAGTAATCTGGCTTGACCTAACGCTTCATAATACGAGTTTTCAAATTCAACCCGTTCATCCTCATCATTACCTGCTTTCGGATTAAGACAATAAATTTCAGATTGAAGAGAGTCAAATTGTACTAAAATTTGTTGAAACTGTGTAACCCTATCATTAAATGTAATAGGTAAATTTTCCTTTCTGCAAGTTTTAGAAAACGAACTAAATCGCGTGATTGCGCCCTTAATCTGACCTCTTTTGTAAATAAGATTTTGCAGTTGTTCGGACATGTTTAGTATTAAAGTGATGAAACAAAACTATACAAACAAATACGCAATTCACATGCGAATAAAAATAATGAATAATTAATTTAAATCGAAGCAATTGACTGATACGGATGGAACCCAGGTAAAAAAGGATAATTTAATTGACACCTCACCTTCGGGATTTCCTCCAAAGAACAGCAACTTGCTCGGGAACTCGACCTCTCCAACAGACGAACTGCACTCTTCGACGATGGCTGTGACGTCGGTTTCAAAAAATGGATTTGAACTCGTGATATTCTTCGCTCGAAGACGTTGCAATTAATCACAAATTATATATCCGGTTCGAAGGACCAATGTTTCTTGCACTTTCGTTTTCCGTGGGAAATGAATAAAATAAATGTAAACGCCGTTAATTTCGATATATGTTCACTTGGTTTATTCTAAAATCGAATTCGTTGATATTTACAAAATATACAAGTATTTAAAAACATACAGAAATATTTCCCCATACAATCGAGGGTTGGGGGTAATTACAGTGATTGGTTAGAAATTAGGGGGAGGTGTTAAAAACTAACAAGGACAGTTTGTGAAACAGAGCTTACAAATACTATTGGCAACATAGGTACATTTCTGGGAATTACAGGCACTACCCTGGGTTGGGGCACATACTTAATCTACATATATACAAATAATTATTTACAGTTTTCGAAATGTACCTAAAACGGACGACAATATGGCCATAACGTAATTTATCAGTCCTTGACGGGCTCATCCGGGCCGTACAACAAATAACCCCCTACAGTGAGGGTTGTTAATGGTACTTCCTTCCAGGCAAGTTCAAAAAATCGTAAATTACATCGCGACACTGAACATCCATGTTAAATAATTCTAAAAACCTTCTCCACTCCTCAATTCTTTCTGAAAATACTGGAATATGTAATTTAGGTAACGATACATCCCTAACAGGAGCTCCTGTAACGAACGGTTCCTTTGAGGGCAACCCACCAATATTTGGAGGAGACAGGAATGATTCTACTGCTTTTGCATTAAATAAATTAATTTCAAAAGTAGTCTTTTGCTAACAAAGTCCCTAGCAATCTTGAGAGTAACTTTATGACAGTTTGATAGTAAATGCTTAAATATTTCATCTAATTCCGAGTGAAGAGTGATCACATCGAGTTCGATTATCGAGATTGTCTTGAGATAATTTGAACTCTGGAATTTCAGCTGGATCAACCATGTTGAGGAAGTGATCCGAAGTCAGTGCTTCAAGGTCCGTCGGATTACTTAACGGAGTCGCGAGTTCAAGACGGACTCCACTTGAATTAGAAAGGTGTTAAATTCTTCGTACGTGAACTTCTGAATTCCTACAACTCTCGACAACAGTCTTTTAGCCAATTTCACGGCTGCTTAATAAATTACGCCAAAATTAGGGGCTGAGGGGGGATTTAAGCTCCAATTAATTCCTTTCTGTGTCAAATAGTCGGTAATTTCAGCATTAAACTTCTTCTATTTCATAAGATGAGCAAAGTAATTTATTACACCTTTTATTACGACAAAGTTGGTTCCTTGATCACTTATGATTTTAGTAACTGTTCCTCTTCTGACAACAGTTCAGAAACCAACTCCAGGTAAACTGCTTTCGTTACTTAACAAACGACAACACACACATAGCTTTTGTACATGCGATTTGCCGACCCATTTTAATTTCGAACAGGCCACAATAATCCACGCCCACTCGACTCCTAGAAGGTTGCCCATCTTCGGTTTCATTGGCTTAGGGTGTGTTTTGATGCATCGATGACAAGTATTCATCTCTTGGCGAATTTGACTTCTCGCACCAATTATCCAGAATTGAGTTTCGATTATAGAGTGTAATTTTAAAGCTCCCGTGAAAGTAGGTTTGACAGCCTACCTTCAGGCAAGTTGGTTGAAAGACGCTTTAGCGAATCGAATTCTCCCACCAAATCGAATTATAGCCTTGTCGTCAAAGAAAAGATTCAATCTGCTAAGACGAGGTTTACCCATTTTCCCAGCATCCAGCATATATAATTCAACTGAAAATTCTTGAATTTGAGTTTCCTTAATACACGCGAAGGTAGCTTCCGAAAGTTCTTGATAATTGGTGCGAGAAGTCAAATTCGCCAAGAATTTTTATTTTATTACCGTAAGTATAGTGAATGATTATTTGGGATAAGGAATTTTAGGTAATTACTGGTTATTCTGTTTTAATTTTTTATTAATGAGTTTTTGAATAAACCATTTAATTTGTTAACATTTATTCTTGATAAATTAATTGACAAAGTTAGGTAAATTATTGAATGGTTTGCAGTTAATTTATAGGTAGCAGTTATATTGGTAGATCTTGGATATACATTTATATTATTATTATTTTGTTATTACTGTGGATTATGGTCAGGTCTAAAATGTTTATATAAATTTAATGTTTAAGTGTATTTTATTAATTAAGTTTAAAATTTGACCAAAATAAAATACATTGCTTTGTGAAAACTTTAAATCGTGTTTTTGTAATAAATGTATCTATAATATATTACATTATATTTTGTGGTAAAACATACCAAATGTTTAGTTTTGTGCTTCATTCTTTGTCTTTAGCTTGTACCAAAAATACATTTATTTCTGCAATATCTAGCTATTATCTATTTTCTACTGTACCCACTTTGTTATCAATAAAATTGAATCAAATAATAATTTTAAACATTCAAGTATTTACAAGATAGATTGTGTAAATTGTGACGGATACTAAATCAGATTTAATGAACATAAAAAATCATTTAGAAATGGAAAAGCTGCGACAGGATTATCCGAACATTGCATCAATACCGGACACCACACGGGGGAGATTACCTCAATCCAAATTTGCCGAAAAGGAAGAAAACTCAATGTGCTGGAGGATTTCAACATTAAGAAGGCCATCAAGCGCGGAGATAATCTTTTTAACAACCAACTGTTACCGGCGTTCAGTTTACCTGAACATCGTAACAAATGCATAATTATATTTTAATCCATTTTATGAGCTATCTATTGCTCCTAATAATAATTTGCATAAATTCCGCATTATTGAAATAATCCAAACGAGATAATTTTCCAAAATATGCAGCTGCCAGTCGTCTGCTATCAGCAGCGGCGGTCAGATCACCTGCAAGCATGAACTCCGCCCGTCAGCATTGCTTTAAAATTATCTGTATGTGTTTTACTTCGATATTGTGATTGTGCCATTATTTTATTTGTACAAATTGTAACTTTGTTTTATAAAGTTGAAATAAAGATAAAAATAAAGACATACAACAATTAATTATTTATATAATTATATAAATTCGTTGATATTATAGAACCGTTTATCTAGTAAAAAAATGTTTCAATTTTGATTTAAAACGTAAATTTAAGGAGATGTTTTTAATATTCTCAGTATGGGTATTGAAAAGTTTAGGCCCTAAAGTATTTGGCGAACGTTTTCTGACATTTAAGCGGCATCGTGCGATGTGGATATCATTGACATGCCTGGTTTCGTATTCGTGTATCTCGTTATTTATTATAAAGTTATGCCTAGTTTTGAAAGAGTATAGCATTAATTCATACATCAATAAACATGGATAAGGAAGAATCCTACATATTCGAAAATGTGGCTTCCATGATTGTGTTTGAGGTACACCAGCCATAGACATAATTATTCTTTCTTGTGCAGCAATTGCAGATCACCAATGTAATGAGGTGCCCCAAAATTACAAACCATATACCAAGTGCGATTGGGCAAATGCATAATAAATATGTAATATTTGTGGCGTATTTAATAATGTTCTCAAACATTTCATCTGATATGATGTTTTGTTTAGGCATTTAATTACACTATCACATTGTAGTTTTCAATCATTCCAACTATTGACATGAAGCCCCAAAACTTAAGTGTATTACTACCATTAATTAATTGGTTATTTAAATTCAAATCTATATTAAGATAGAATTTAATTTGTTGCGATTTAAATCTAATATATGAAGTCTTACTTAAGTAAGAATATATAATTCAGCGAATTATATAGGCGGAGCAGAGTGTCATTGCATTTATTAACTAACATTTCGTCATTTCGGTCGCTAATAACAACTGATGTATCATCAGCTTATATAAAAATATCACAAGGTACTACATCGACAATGTCATTTTGTTTATTATATTTATAATAAACAAAATGGGTACTAAAATCGACCCCTTGGGATTGTTCTTATTATCTCTAATACGAACACGTTGGTTTCTTCCTCAATTCAATTCCTATGATACCATATTTGTCCAATTTTCCCAATAAGTATCCAATATCAATGCAATCGAATACTCGACTTAAAACTAAAAAGAAATTGATCGGATATCCCATATTTATTCTTCGTAAGAGCTGTAAGTCTGCTCTATTGTTAGCTTATGGATGTCACCTAACCATGACACACCTTGTTCCCTTAAAGTAAGTAAATCTCCCTTGCCTTAAACTCGGTCGTTAAATTTAAATAAATTATTGTCAATGATCGAACATATGTTCTGTCATGGATAGCAAAATATTTAGATCGCTGAGAAAACATGTGTAGTCAAAATTGTCGCTCAATACAAAAATACTCTACTACCTTTTCCCTAAAATTACATTGCTTCTGACAGTAATCTGACTTACTGTATATGCCGCAGACTGTTTTTATCAAATTATGTGATCAACTTTGATAATCAACAGGATTTAAATGGTTGAATTACTCCTTAACTTCCGATAGGTACCTTCTCTCACGAATCTATTCTTGAACTTGTGGAAAAAGAACGAGCACTCCTAATTCATTTTTTATCGACATTTCTTGGGCTAGAAATTAAATTCATCACTTCTTTTGTTTTCAACCTGTTTTTAAGGTTTGCTTTTATTGCCTGAATCATCCTGAATATTCCAGCATTTATTAGCAATCGAGAAGTTTAACGTCAAATGCAGAGTTTTAAATGAAATGAATATCAGCGTTAAAAGATGCTATCATAAATTAAAGGTATAAATATAATCAAGATTTTAAACTTGCACCACGCACAATCGTGTTTCTGTGCTATTTACGAAAACAATGTAGAAGATCCCTAAAACCTGCCAAAATTAAACGTATCTTATTACAGTTTTGTTATGTTTTATTATTACATATTTATTATAATAGTTGATTTAAATATGATGATTTAATAATATTATTATAGGAAAAAATATCGTCATAGTTTTATAGGAGATTTTAGATATACCAGAAATGTTAGAACCAAAAATGTCTTCTCATTATCTTATGTCATTGACTTTGTTAGTATTTCGTTTGTTTTGATTCACTGATTTTTTTATATATTTATTGGACTAGTATAAAGACTGATTATATAAGAAAAATGTAGGTTTTTATATTCAGGTAATAAGTGCTTTAAGTTTAGAGGAAATTCATATCTATTCATTGTCATTAACGGGGTAAACCTGCGAAGTGTTTATCAATTCGTTATTATTCTATAATTTAACATTTAAATCAAATCAATTTAATTTAAAAAAATCTTTAAAATCTTTTAATAACACCACAAAAAAAAGTTACATATCCAACAAAACAAATACAATTTCGGTGCATAAAAAACATTTAGTTATTTCTGATATGTTGATACTAGTGATCCAAGTTTACATGAAAGTTACTCAATGAAACCCAAATGACAATCGATTTTTCATTTGGGAAAGGCTGTAAAAAATAAACTTGCCGTCGTAAAGATAACGTAGTTTAGGTAAATGACTGCGGTGGCATCGAAGAACTATTAAACGATTTAAATTAATGAGGGGTCGTAATTGCATCGGGTGATGTTGGATTCAATATATAGATTTATTAAGTACGTAAAATATAATATAAAAGAACTATATTAGGGACAAATTAATGCTGTTATATACTAATTTATTTCATATTTCTAAAATGCATAATTCACTTTCACAAATAATTTCAAATAATATGCATTATAATAAGTTTTCAATTAATTCAATCGGTATTTATATTTTCTTGTATTGCCAGAGAATGGAATTATTATTCTACACAAAACTAAACTATAATTAATCTGATTGATTGTTGAGGCACTTAAGTGTTCAAAATCTATATTCACTATTTATATAACAAAACCGTTAGATTTTTAAATTGGTTTTATTGTAAACACAATAGAGGGGAGTTGGACAATTCTACTTGGTTGTTGAGTAGTTGGCCGGTGTGGAAATATGTATTTATTTATAGATTTTAATATATGCTCAGTTTTTGTCCTTTTATCTCTGTATGGAGGATCTTAAATTTGGGATTGAGTGTATGCGTCGACATCGATATATGCAAATTACCTTATAGAGCAGAAGCCATTAATCGAATAACAAAACTCTGTAGGGTGTTTTTCTAGAGAAAAACTAATGCGTTTACACTTCACAGAGTTAAAGAAAAGTTGGTTATACTTGCACCAATTATTAATTGCAGTAAGATTATCTTGAAGTAATTCACAATCTTCCAGTGTTACAATTTCTTTGTATACTTTTAGGTCATCATAACAAAAATGATGAGTTTTTTATGACATGATATCTCTAATGTTAAGTTAATGAAAAGTAAAAATAGCAACGGACCACAGTCCGGAGCCGGAGGCACACCAGATAGAGCTTAAATGGGATAGAATAAATAATTTCTTATTTTCACACAGCGTGCGACCCACTAAAAAACTTTCGGTGAGTCTGGAACTCCTCTTCTTCCTTTATTATTATCTTCTGTATATCTGTTTTTGTCTTTGCTGCTCAGATTTTATGCTATTGCCCTAATATTATCATTCTTCTCGGCATTTCCCATTGTATTCCTGCCAGTACCCTCTCAAACCCCTTCAATATAATGGCCCCGCCTTATAAATAACACTTTCTCCTAATATGCCAACCTTTTATTACCTTCATAATAAATGCTGTTCCGCTCTTTTTCTTTTACCTCTATAAAAAAAATTGTTTCGCACATTTATATGTGTTACATTGCCTGTTACTGATATGTTTATCTGCGGCAATCCTAATTATTATTAATAGCTCTTGCAAAAGTCATCCCTTATTCTCGAGTGGATGGTCTCCTGCCTCTTCCCACCCGACGGATACTTATCGTGTTTTCGTGCGCTGCTGATCCTCTCGTCTTGCAATTCTCACCCGCATATATCATACGTATCTCTTGGATACTTCACTTTCGTATCACACTTTTGTATTAAAACATAATTTGATTTTTTAATTAACATTCAATTGACAGTTTTAAATGTATGTAACAGAATAAAAAAATATTCTGTCAAAATTAAAAATGTATTCAAATTTATATATACAGGATGTCCGGTTAATGTGGGGAAATGGCTCGAACATAGATTCCTGCGCTTAAAATATAATAATTTAACACAACTTATCTAAATCCAAAAATTTACGGTTAAGCCGGCATTTGTTTTCAAACTTCCAAAAAATTTTATTTCTTTTGTTTATAACAATTGAACGCTTTATTCGATTTGAATGGAATTTATTATTTATTAATAAATTCTAATAACTAAGATAATATAATACACCATTTTAGATAAGTAAAAATATCAACGGAATTAACTGAAAGCGATTCAAGGCAGAGAGACTCAACACATTCAGTTATTTCAGGAGAATCAGCATTACGATACACTGTTGAAAAGTATTTAGCAAATAAATTTACACACTCGTATCCATTATTACTAACAATACCATTGTAACACATTTGTTTAGGAAACCCACGTATCTTGCTGCAATCAATAACATATTTCCAAAAAACCTTAGGATTACGTTTGACATTCAATTCCACATTGTTAATATATTTATCATAGAGGGACTTACTTAAATTTGCACATTGAGCTCTTAGAATTTTAAACTCATCATAATCCTCAAATCTGCCCGAGGCTTTAAACTTAGCATGTGCCCTTTTCTTATTTTGAACTAGTTGGATTAATTCACAATTAAACCAACGTGGATATGATGAATTTCTCTTACGCTTTACCGGGACAAACAAGTTAAGACCCTCATTTATGACGTTGTAAAAATTATTTACAGAAATATTTAAATCTGGATTACTCAAATGGGATTTCCAATCCACAGATGCTAAATACATATTTAATGACTCATAATCGGCACATTTAAAATCAAAATAGTAAAAATCAGTGAATAAAGACTGATGATCAGTTAATAAATTAAATTTTATACTATAAGCAATGTGATGAGTACTATTTTTGAACAAGGGATCAATTGATTTCGAAATCTCTAAGGCTGTAATATTGGATAAAATTAAATCGAGATAAACGCCGCGCTCGTTAGGAATCAAATTGCACTGTTTCAGATTATTAAATGCTAAACAATCTCTTAAACACACATTATTAATAGAAACGGATGCATCAATTGTATCGCATAGAGAACTTTGTATATTATAATCGCCACAAAACATGTATTCTAAATTAGGGTAATCTATACAAATTTGATCGATAGTTAGTGTGTGATTTTCATATAACGAAACATTCGAGTTTGGTGGAATGTAAGTTGCACCTATAATGACAGTGTTATTAAGTTTAATAAATAAATGTTCAATATTATTATATAAAGGTACTAATTTAACCGCAGAAAGTGATGACTTAACTGCAATGAGAACACCTCCGCCCCTTAATTTAGTACATGTTAAGGGTGACCTATCTAACCTGAATACAGTGTAGCCTTTAAAATTTAAATTAGCATCATTGAAAGAGTCATCGAGCCAAGTTTCGATTAAAACAATTAAATCATAAACGCAGCAGTTAACAATATTATGGGCATTTTTCAGCTTAGATTTGAGACCGCCAACATTTTGAAAAAAAATATTTAGTTTTTTAAATTACGCGAGTCATTAAGGGGCACAATTTTAGGCTTTCCGCGAATGTATTTTATGGTTAAATTTGATTCCCCTTTTTGTCTGCGCCTATGTAATTCTTCGTTTAACAATTTTAAATTCTGGCGCTGATGATCAGTTAAATCAGCCTTAAATTTAACACTTGTAGATTTTATATGGCGCGAATTTTTCAATATTTCCACTGCTGACGATCGATCTTTGAAACAAATTTTTAGAGGTCTTGGTTTTGTAGACTCCTTGCCAATTCTGATTATTTTTTCTGGTTCGAATAAAATTTCCGATCCAAGTAATTCCTGCACAATTAGCTTATCCTGCATCTGCCTCTCGGTTGTAGATCCTATGGATTCAGGCACGTTGAACACTATTACATTCTTTGCTCTACGGTAACGTTCTTCAAGTTCTTCGAATAAGTCCTCTTCATTAAAACTTGTACGCGATGAACTAATGGAACTCAAATTTTCGATTTTCTCAATTCTTTTTTCTAGTATCATTAATGAGTTACTAATAAATCGAGTCATTTCAATTTTAAATTTGTCAAAACAATCAGCCATTAACTTACTTAATGTATTGTAAGAACCAGTATCAAGTTCAACGTTATTATCCAAAACACTACATTTAGAACAAAGCCATTTAATATTTTTGTGGCTGTTTATGCATAATATATCAGCATCAGCTAAGTTGGAACATTTAACATGGACGGATTTATTACATATACCATCACATTTAATATAGGGGGTGCTAGGTGTAACACCCTGTTCACAAATTCCACACTTATTAACCATTCTGCGATTTTTAATTCAATAGGATAAATTTAATACAACAAAATATTTTATAATTTTTTAGGAAAATAACACAGGACACCACACCCAGGGGGCTGTCAGGGTGATTAACTAAAACAAGACAGGTAGCCCGCGGAAAGGATAAACAATAGAGTACAGAGGTTACAGAAGTTTTAATTTAAATTCAATCAACACTGCGCTCAGCGGCAAAAAGAGCGAACGGAAAATTTCACCGGTAAAAGACGTGTTCACGATTAAACGCAAAACACAGTAATAGACCGTATTAAATCAGTGGATAGAGTTGATAATTTGAAATGTGTTAAAACTAATAATCTATAAACACTAGTACTTATCTAGATCGACCAATATATTGCATAATCAGCAAGGTATCCAATAAACACTCACTAAAAAATAAATCGTGTAAATATACCACGAAAAACTTGAATCAAATTGGAGCCACTAATAACACAACTGCTCGCCACAACTGCTCGCCATTTATTTTTTTTTTTAATTATGTATAATAATAATTTTAGTGTCTTTCAATAATTAATTTTTAAGTTTATTATATTTCATAAATATTCATATTTGGGACAAACAGATATCTTGCTTGTATTAGGATTCTGCCAAGGAAATTGTTTGAAAAGTGTTAGATGTTGTTTTTGTTTATTTTATTAATTGATTTTATTTATTATTTTTTTAATTGAATAAGTTTATTTATTTATTAATGAGTGCATAATGAGCATAATATTTCATATTTTATTTTTTTCTGCAAAAACAGTAGAAGATATCAAATATTATTAACAGACAAAAAAGTTTTTAAATTAAACGGTCATTTAGGTGGTATTTTTTTAGTTTTTATCAAATGACCAATAAAAAAATAATTTAGTTTTTAATTGGTAGTACTAGTGTTTTTTATACTTCCTGTCAATCACTAATAACCACAATAACTGAAATGATATTATAGTAGTTATTAATAATAAATTTCATTCAAATCGAATAAAGCGTTCAATGGTTATAAAGAAACGAAATAAAATTTTTAAAAACTTTGAAGACAAATTTTTCTTATCTATAGATAACTTGTGCTAAATCATCATATTTTGAACCCAGGAATCTATGGTCCAGCCATTTCCCCACATTAACGGGACACCCTGTATATACAAAATACGTGACTTTCAAAAAGTTTCACTTTGGGGATATATGGGGATCTACTAGGGCTACTTTTTAAAATTAATTTCATAATATACAGGGTGTCCCAAAAACCCTAAAAGTATCAAAGTTTTGTTTTTTAATGAAACACCCTGTATTTTATTGCATTTTTGGATCCTTCGATCAAAATAAGTGTGTGTTTTAATAAAGTTTTTAATACCTAAACCTAAGGTTTTTGAAATAATCTGAATTTTGTAAAAATCTAACCTAATTTTCATGTTTTAAATACTTAAAAAATAATTAAGTTTTGTATACCAAATTTACACTGAAATGTAACAATAGATCATTTTTTATTTTCCAAGTATAATAAACTTGCCATCTTATGCCGGGGGTAAAAAAATGGAATGAAACAAATAAGAACTTTAAATGGCTGTAACTTCATTTATTTTAATGGAACGCTATATTTTTTTAATTTATCAGAAAATACACGTTTTAATTACCTATCGAATGGTATTCATATCTTAAGTGTTAAGTCTTCTCATTTTTACAGAAAACGCCAAAATATTGTTTATTGCACCGTTTTAGTACTTTCGAAGTAAAAATTTTAATTTATCCAGTTTTCCATAGTATTTAAAAACGTCAGGTAATTAATTTAGTCTGCTACTTTAGTTTAAAGGGCCTGGCTTTTGTTATAATTGTATTATTTTGCATTTTTGTGTTAGACCGTTAGTAATCGTTATTGTTGAACATCGTTGTTGTATGGTAAAAAATGGAGGTTTACTCAAAAGAAGGGGGTATTGGTATTACTTGTATGCTTGGAGAATGTCATCAAAATTGTTTATTGGCTTGTCGAGTTTATACTTAAAGGTTTCCCAAAACAAATCACCCTAAGCCAGCTATTTTTGAGAGACTATTAAACCAGTTTAAAGAAATTGGTGTCAATTATAAAGAAAACCAGTATAAGTATATATATATATATATATATATATATATATATATATATATATATATGTATATCCATTTAAAAAAAACAAAGTTTCAAAAGTTTCAAAATCTTACGTAGTGACATAAAATTTGCCCCCTCATATCAAAAAACATTTATTTCAAACATATTTTCATGTTTGCTCTGTTTCGGAAATATTCCACTTTGCCAAGATAAATGCCCCACCCTGTATATAAGTTAATTTTTATGTAAACCAAATTGTTTTTAAAAAGAGGAAATTCTTTTATTGCAGCTTATAATGTCTGTACAATGCAGGGATAAAATCTAGACTGACTAAAGAATGAAATAACAAGTCTTTCTATGAAACATAGTACTTAAGATAAACCTACGCTAAATATTACAATTAGCGGCCACTTAAGTATAATAAAACAATTATTAATTATTAAATATGAATCTATGCCATATAACTTCTCTACCCTTAGTGTCAAGTATTCCCTGGGAGGCGGAGAGAAGGTTTAGTTCTTGCGGGATACTTGTATCACGGAATTTACGATTTTTCAACCACTTCACTGCGATATAACTAATACCGATTAATACACACACATAAAGTACAACAGTCCAGAAACTTGGCGTGAAGATTTGGGTTGTCTTTTGTAGTGGGGGGATTTCCTGGATTGTGGATATGTCTTCTAAATTCAGCTCTCGAAGGTTAATGTCGAACTCAGTAAAATTTGTAGATTCCAAATTTAGAAGTAAATCGTTGATTACGAGGGGGCTTCTAGATGTAACGTCTTGGGATTTAATTTCTCGGCCTCGAAAAAGCATGGCACAGTTATATTCTTTGATTAGATAAATGCCAATTAAAATCATAGTTTCAGTTTGTTCTTTACATCTGATTTGAATTCCTTCTTGATTTGGGAAGACTGCCAGGTATTAGTTTATGTATGGTATTATTTCCATATGATTGGATTTTACGTGTAGTGTTGTGTATTTGTTTCCACTGTAAATTATATTTCGTTCGCATTCTAATTTGTAGCTAGTTATTAGATGGCTAGCACATAGGTAATGTTTCGACGTTTTTGTACATAAGTGGTTTAGTGGCAGAATTTTATTTCCATTAATTGATTTTAAGACCTATTTTACAGTAGGGATGATAGTAACAAATTCGGATTCATGCGCCGTAGGCATATGGTATAAATAAAATAATTCGAACTGATACTCAAAGTTAATGGGAATGGATAAGAAATAATTAATTCGATTTGGCACGATTTAACAAGTAACTTCTATTATTTATTTGGAACTAAGAATGTTTTCAATTTTTAATTCGAAAGGAAGTTGTCCGTTATAGTAGAGTGAAAATTTTTCAAAAAATAAATCTCTAGGTTTTATAATACTGGAATGCAACGTATTTAATTTACAAAAAGTGTAAAAGTTTTCAATACCTTGCATTATGTTTAGAATTGCATTGTAAATAATGTCCCGTTGATTAAATATTTCTTTAGCAAATAAAATATTTTGGTGACCGATATCATTCCTCAGGAATGTTTTAAAATTTTTGATTTTAACATGTTTTTATTGCGTGCAATATTTTGTAAAGTTCTATAAAATTTCTCAATAATTTGTTTGTTCGTGCTGAATTTCATCTGTAATTGTTTTTGAAGAATGTTTTGATTTTTATTTTTAAATGGTTTAGAATATTATTAATTCTTTCGCCATCTGTGGCATCTAAGTTTCCAGGAATAGTTTTAATGACTGACCAAAGTCCATCAA
This sequence comes from Ontholestes murinus, assembly GCA_963969525.1. Lineage (NCBI taxonomy): Eukaryota > Metazoa > Arthropoda > Insecta > Coleoptera > Staphylinidae > Ontholestes > Ontholestes murinus. The sequence goes on along the minus strand of CAXAKX010000566.1, from coordinate 5,275 downwards.
TTAATCCTCGTTTACTTCTATTTTAACTCAGTGCATATAATTGAATATTATCAATTTTTTCTTTGATTGTTTCTCAAGTATAGTTTAATAATTTGTTATAATTGTCGAACATCGCGCTAAAACAGAAACAGATCTAATTGTTGAATTAAGAAAGTCATATTATGATTAAGAAAAGGTACTTCCAATTTTTATCTAATTTTATTCCTGTACTAGTTTCGACCTTATATACTAGGTCATCATCAGCAGAAACTATAAACATAATATAATTCAGTATAAAAGTAGTAGAATATAAATAATGTAAAATGAGAATATAAATATTAAACTAAGACAATATTATGTATGTTAATTAAAATGTAATGCATGTTTACTCTATGAAATAAGGACTAAATAAATTATTATATATTAAAAAATAACATAAGAAACTAAAACTAATTAAATTATACATAATTCTAATAAAGAATATGAAGTACATTGATTATATACATATAATTCACAATTGACAAAGACATATATATTAAAATAATTAGTATTCATTTAAGGAATTGTTTTAAGATTGAGGTTAGTTGAAAATGGATAAAGGAAAAGTTATTATAAAGTAATATACTCACACGTCTGGTACTATATAAGCTCTTCATATATGAATGGAATATAAAAGGTCATCGAGAAAATCATTAATATGCGGATATAATTATTTATGCGTCGAATCGTAATGTTTTTTAAATATTCAACTGTTATCACTAGAGAGCGGATAAAAAAGCTTAAAAAATATGAAAAAAAGCACTTAAAAAGGCACAAAATTTAGTGAAAAAAAGCATTAAAAAAGCATAAAAACAGGAAAAAAAGCATAAAAACAGGAAAAAAAGCATAAAAACAGAAAAAAAAGCATAAAAACACGAAAAAAGCACTAAAGAAAACTGTATTTTCTTAATATGTTACACGTATATCAACATATTTTACATAGAAATTCTGCTTAAAACTAAAATAAACACACTTTCTTTACGCAATATACAATATCATGTAAGTATTTAAAAATTAAATTGTAATTTTGTATACATTTCAAAATAACTAAAATCTATTCATGAAAACAGTAGATCATTAAATGTTGTTCTAGGGGTTTAATTGTAAAAATTATTACTTCTGACGCTCAATAAATTTTTGAAAGTGAAAAAGCTTCTCTTTATTTTAAATTATAGCTGGATCCATTTGAAAATTGCCATTCAAAATCAAGTTTAATTTATTTAATATCAAAAATCCTTCATTTTCACCGAATACTTCTTTCGATATTATTTTGATTTCTTGGCCAATGCGTCCAGGTATTATCTAAAATGAATCTGCTTTTATAAAGATTTGATTGTGTTGCTCACAAAATTTAAACGCGATTTTATGTAACTAAATTGTTTTGAAGGAAGCTCTTGTTTCTTAAGAACTGTTTGACAGCCATTAACTAATTTGCTTGTCGTTTCGGGAAAGTTGTATATAACCTTATTAAATTCTTCAAAATTGTTCGCATAGTACATCGTAGAATATAGCCAAGTTCCCCATTTTGTTAGCACTGGTTTATTGGGCAGTGAGATATCAGGTAATGACTCATTGAATAATTGCACTCACAGAAGAATATAAGAACTATTTTTCCATATTTAATTAAATCTACAAATGGAAATTTCATTCTTATAGTTTCAGAAATTCGTTTCTATCCATGTGCTAAACTTGTACAATGCACAAAATGCATTATTAGTAATATTTTGTAACTTGGTATTGTCTACGGCAAAAATAAGCTTGTCAGTCCATCATTTATGAATTTTGCTATAATGTTATTATCAGTTTTCTTCAATTCTTTTGTATATATCAAAATACTATTGGTCGGATGTCTTCATGTTAAACTCCTATTATTAAATTAAACAAGCGTCTGTGGTTTCATCATCACATATAACTATTGTTAATATGTAATATCTTTAATTTTTTGTATGGTTTCATACTAAGCAAGAGCTACATAATTTTTTCTCGGGAATGCGCATTTTACAATATTTTCCCAAGAAAGATTTAAATGCATTATTTTGTAATTTTCTTAAAGGGATATTCGAATGTAAAAGTATTTTGCACAAATGTAAATTTAATTTAAATTGTACATCGTTTGTTGAAGATGCTAAAGATTGTGAAATTGTGCTGTTTTTTTAGTTCAACTTTGAACTTTTTCAAACGTTCTTGATGTAGTGTTGTTATAATATGTTTTACATACAAGTCTTGACCAGTTAGGATGCAGTTGAGAATGAGAACTAAAACTAACTTACTATTTTTAAACATGCCTTACAAAATAATGTATAATTTTCAATTGTTAATTCTGGATAGTCTCTAATTAATTCTTGTATTGTGGTTTTCACCTTTTGCATTATGGGTTAAATATACATGTGAATTATATAATATAATTTATCTGTGATTCTCCAGGTTAATACGATTCACGCATATAATAATTTTTGGTAAATAAGCAAAGTTTTTGGAATGTCAATTCAATAGTTTATGAATGCGAGTTTGAATATGAAAATTAACGAAAACGATAAATATTCGCCAGTCGTCCCATCCGTATTTTTGCCGAGAGTAGAAAATTGATACGGTTGCAGAACACCTGATTATTAGCTATGACTTAAATTTGTTTACATTTAATACTTACTGGGGCCCCTGTTTAGGCCTAGTTCAACGACGTTTACATCCGGAATATCATAGGTGTGATTCCTATGAAGCGTTCGTCTGTATTATCTGAATAATGAGACGGTCTATTATATCTAATTATTTATAAACGAATCCGTTGTCAAAAGACACGAAGAAAATATGTAATACAAATATAATCTATAAATGATGGGATACAGATTTTTACGAAAATTCTCTATATTAGCACATTAATTTAATATCAGCGTGAAATTTTTATTAAATGTGTTTTAAATGTTTAAGAAAATGCTCCAAATAAGCATCAGAATCTAAAAAAGCATGAAAATAAGCATAAAAAGTCAAAATAAGCACAAAAAGTCAAAATAAGCAAAAAAGCACAAAAAAACTTAGCGCTAAGTAATCACATTCTTCAAGATTCATATAGATATTAAGAAATTTTTTCGATGCTATTAATATTAGGGATAAGCATAATGCTAGAAATCCGCTCTCTAGTTATCACCATGCGGTTTTTAAATGGCGCGAGAAGTTAATGTGAGTAGGTTATGAGTGGCGCGAATGTATTTGTAAGAATAAGGAACTAAACGATAAACTTGATGTAGAGGGAGTAATATGTCTATTATTTTAACTATTATTAGCAATTTAAACGGATCATAAAATATGTTAAGATTATTGTGTAAAAAATTTTCTTTTTGATGTATTGTTATATAAAATTATGAAATGAATTAATTTTAATTTAGTAATTGTAGTTGGATTAATGAAAATTATTTTGTAATTAAAGAATATATATTTAAAAATTATGCTAGTAGGGTTTTTTTAAATATTTGTAAATTGGTTTGACGTTACTGTGTGTTTGTTCATTCAAACATTGTAATTGATTGTGAGTATATATAAATTTATCAATTTCGAACAATTCAAGTAAGTTAAGTTGTATACTTTTATTCAGAGGATGAATTAGTTTGACATTTTCTTGGTTTATGCAAGTATGATTATGTATAAACAAGTGGCGTCCAAAATTGGATGTAAGTTTATTGTTTAGATGTTCCTTTAATCGGAATTTTAATGCTCTGCCTGTTTCTCCAATATATGTAGCAGAACACTGATCGCAGGTTAATGAGTATACGCCACTTTTATCCAAATTGTTAGTAGGATCTATTGGTTTATTTAAAATGGATTTAATATTACCGTTACATTTAAAAACTGGTACTAAATTATATTTTGTAAAAATTCTTTGTATTTTATTAGAGAGGTGAAAGTATTCTGTAATAATTCTATATTTAGGTTTATCCAAATTATTTGTTGTTGTTAGTTGTGTATTACGAATGCAATTCTTATATTTATGTTTGTTAATGATCCTATCTATGTTATGCCAGTCATATCCGTTGTTTATCGCAATCTGTTTGATAATGTTAACTTCTTTTTTGTAATCTTTGGTTGTCATAGGTGTATTTTCCAGTCGATGAACATATGCATAAAAGGCAGCAAGTTTATGTTTATAATGGTGTGTTGATTTATACGGTATAATAGTGTCGGTTTGAGTACTTTTTCTGTATATTGAGAAAGTGAGTTAGTTACTATTATTAGATATTGTGAGGTCTAAAAAGTTTAATTGTTTGTTTATTTCTTTTTCTATTGTAAAATCAATGTTTGGATGTATATTATTTATGTAATTGTGAAATTCATCTATACTATTATTATTCTCACCTTCCCAAATACAAAAAACGTCGTCAACATATCGCTTCCAAATTTTAACATTGGATGCTAATGGATGACAAAGTATTTTATTTTCCATATCATCCAAGAATATGTCAGGTAATAAACAGCTGAGTGCAGAGCCCATAGGTAAACCATCTGTCATTTTATAAAATTTGCCATTAAATAGACAGAAATTTTGTTCTGTTATGATTTCTATTAGTCTATAAATATTGTTTTTATCTATGTCATTATCGAAATGTTTATTGATTATTGTCTTAGTGATTGCAAGGGTATTTTTCAGAGGGATGTTAGTAAACAGATTGACTACATCAAACGAAATAAGTGTAGATTCTGGCGGGATTTGTATTTGTTTTAGATCATTAATGAATTCATTTCTATTTTTAATAGTGTATTTTGGTGTAAATTTTATCTGATTTTTGAATATTTGTAGGACAACCTTTGCAATGATTTCAACCGGGGTATTGTAAAAAGTAACGACTGGTCTTAATCCTTCTTTGTGTAGTTTTGGTTGAGTAAATAACTTCGGGGGTAGGGGATTCATGGGGATCAATTTGTTTGTGTTAGTGAATTTCTTGATGGTTGGTAACGTATTTTTAACAATGTTTTTAGTTTTATTTATAAAATTTTTAAGAGGGTTATTTGTGAGTATTTTAAAATGATTATTTAATAGGAAAGTTTCTGTTTTATTAATATATTCTGATTTGTCTAAAATTACGCTACCAGCATTCTTATCTGCTAATACTATAACTAGATTGTTATTGTTAATTTTATTATGTAGACTTTTTAAAACCTGTCGATTTTTCCTTTGTTCTATTTTTCTTTCTCGACTGATCCGGTTTTGATGTTTTTCTTCAAGCTGTATTAATTGTATGCACTCCCCTTTTATGCTGTCCTCCTGAGG
>CAXAKX010000565.1:0-112688 GCA_963969525.1 Ontholestes murinus | reverse complement strand
AGGAACCCACCTTGCAGACAATTTTAGGTAACCCAACAAATTGACTGATTGAGCACTCCCGTACGATATGCCTACCTATGCAGCAATTTTGTACACTGCAAGTCGTCGATGAGTTTCAGTCAGCTCACGAATAGCAAGAATGTTTGCCTCAATAGTGCTTATTCGCGGTCGGAGGGCATGATTCACGTTTTCTACCATTGTGCGGCCACACAATTTTTTTATGCCATTCGTAGATTTGTGTTTTCGAAAACGTATTATCAGCTAATTGTGCAGTCAGTCGAAGAAAACTTTTGGAAAGTTTTACTCCTTCTCTCGCCAAAAATTTAATAATGATGCGTTGCTCAACAGACGTATGTACCTCGTGCTCAGACATGGTGCTTTTGGCGGCAATAAGCATTAGTGAACCAAATTAACGTCCTCCCCTCCCCTTGACAATCACCTACAACACATTCAGTGTTACCGCGCATAACATTTCATTGACGACCGATATATATATATATATATATATATATATTATATATATATATATATATATATATATATATATATATATATATTATATTTGATCTACCCTCGTGTATACTATGTACCTCTGGCTCAACTAAAGAATCATCCGTCTCTTGGTGAGAAGTTGAGTTATCCCGGAGAAGAAACGAGCGTTTAATGTCTATAAAAAATACGCTACGCAAGAAAATATTATTAAATACTGGATTGATGAAGCTGTTAATTGTTGAAACACAATTTAACTTCATAAAACACTAACATAGTATATTTTCTCAAATTTTTATAACCATATACTGTGTCCGTATTTTATGAAGAAATTTTATTAACTTCAAAAAAAAGCAGACCGTCGGCTGCTTACAATAAAAAAAAACGACTCATGGAAGAACTACGTTAACTCAATGTCTAGTGAGGCTTCACAAATGTCTGGAAGAAAATGCATGCTATCCGTGGACAGTGCGTACCGTCTGTCATAAGCTTGTGTGATGGAGGTAGTACCATTACAGAGCATCTTAAGGTAGCGAAAGCATTTGCAAAGCATTTCTCTAGAACATGTAGTTCTTCCAATGATTACCCTGCGTTCGTGCGTAGGAAAAAGGCGAGCTAGAAGTCCTAATTGACTTCTCAGCAGATTCAGATCAATATTACAATTATCCATTCACATTGGAAGAATTTAAAGATGCCCTTAATGCTAGTATAGACTCGTCTCTTGGTATCGATAACATCCCCTACGAAATGATGAAGAATCTCTCTATTGCCAGTGAGATCAGTATACTGGCGTTATACATTCAAAAATGGGAAAAAGGGAATTATCCATTAGTATTGAGAGAATCAAAATTACTGCATCTTCCTAAACATGGAAAGGTTCTGAACCTTTATACTTACTGGTTATCGACTAGTTTCTTTGACTTGCTGCTTGAGAAAAAAATTTGAGAAAATGGTCAATAACCGGCTGATATGGATTCTCAAGTCGCAGGAACTAATTTTAGCTTAAAAGTCTGGATTTAGGAAACGTCAATCTACTATTGTCCATCTGGTCCGTTTAGAGAATCCTATTCAAAACGCTCTTCTGGAGAGAAAACACCTAGTCGCGATGAATTTCGATCTGGAAAAAACATTTGACATGACATGCCGTATGATATTCTCAGGAAGTTACATTGGTGGGGATTGAGAGTACATATAGGAGACTCGTACAAGAAAACGGTATATCACAGGGCTCTAAAATTAGTGTTACCCCTTTTTTGACTGCGGTAAATGATATTGCAACTTCCGTTAATACGTACGTGTAATATATTCGGTTGAGTCTTAAGTTATTTCGTTTTTTTACTCTATTAATCAAAGGTGATTTTTTATAAAAAGAAATTACTTTATTGAATTATGTATTGACCTTTTTGTTCGTAAAAGCAATTAAATTATTTGCCATTCAAAAAGTTTTGCACAGATCGAAACTAATAGTAGTCGGACTGCACAAGTTCTGGTAAGTATGGTGGATGGTCCACTTGTGTGCGGTCTCGGGTCGTCATGTTTTAATACAACACCCTTACAATTTGCCAATTCTAGCTGTACTTCGATGATGGCGTTACTAATTTTTTCCATTTGATAACAGTAGACAGTCGTATTGATGCTTTAGACTTTTAAGCGACAAATGACAAATGACATATAAAAATTGACAGATGGCGAATGACAGAATACAGATGGCAGACGACAAACAATAAATGGCACTAGATAGATGACGCATGACAGATGACACACGACATACTTTTAGAACGTTTCCCATTGCGTTTTATTACTAAAGATCATTTCAACAAATAACAGATAACAGATGACAGTTGACACACGACAGACTTTTAGAAAGTTCATTTCCTTTTAAATTGTATGGCAGATTTTTAAGCATTTTTTGACATATGACATAAAAATTGACAGAATAAAGATGGCAGATGATAGATGACAAACAATAGATGCCACTAGACAGATGAGGCATTACAGATAAAAGATGATATACGGCGGACTTCTAGAACGTTTTCAATTGTGTTTTATTACTAAAGTTTTTTATTTAATTGTATGGCAGATTTTGAAGCGAATTTTTGACAAATGATAGTTAACAGATGACAGATGACATATAGCAGATGACAGATGACACACGACAGACTTATAGAAAGTTTCCCATTGTGTTTTATTACTAATGTTCATTTTTTTTAAATTGTATAGCGGAATTTTAAGCGAAATTTCGACAAATGAAATAACGGTTAACAGCAAATAATAGAATGAAGATAGCAGATAAAAGATTAAAAACGATAAATGACACTAAACAGATGACGAATTACAGATAACAGATGACATACGGTAGACTTTTAGAAAGTTTTCAATTGTGTTTTATTACTAAAGTTCTTTTTTTCTATTGTACGGCAGATTTTAAAGCGAATTTTTGACAAATGGCATAAAAGTTGGCAGATAACAAATGACAGAATAAAGATGGCAGATGATAGATGACAAACAATAGATGACACTAGACAAATGACGCATTACAGATGACAGATGGCAGATGATATACGGCAGACTTTTAGAACGTTTTCAATTGTGTTTTATTATTAAAGTTCTTTTATTTAATTGTATGGCAGATTTTGAAGCGAATTTTTGATAAATAACAAATGTTCCCATTGTTTTTTATTACTAAAGTTCATTTCTTTTTAATTGGATGATAGATTTTTAAACGAATTTTTGACAAATGACAGATACAGTTGACAGACAGCAAATAACAGAATAAAGATGTCAGATGAAAGATGACACTAGACAGATTACGCATTACACATCACAGATGACACACGACAAACTTTTAGAATGTTTCCCATAGTGTTTTATTACCAATATTCATTTTTTTAAATTGTATGGCAGAGTTTTAAGCGAAATTTTGACAAATGACATAACAGAACAGCAAATGACAGAATAAAGATATCACATGACAGATTACAAACGATAGATGACACTAATGACGAATTACAGATAACAGATGACTTACAGCAGACTTTTGAAAATTTTAAATTGTGTTTTATTACTAAATTTTTTAAATTGTATGGCACATTTTTAAGACAATTTTTGACAAATGGCAGACAACAGATGACACTCGACAGACTTTTAGAAAGTTTCCATTGTTTTCTATTAGTAATGTTCATTCCTTTTTAAATTATATGGCAGATTTTAAACGAATATTGGACAAATGACAGATAACAGTTGACATGCAGCAAATGACAGAATAAAAATGGCAGATGACAGATGATGCATTACAGATGACACGTGGCAGACTTTTAGAATGTTTCCTATTGTGTTTTATTACTACACTTCATTTCCTTTCAAATTATATGGCAGATTTTTAAGCAAATTTTTGACAAATGACATAAAAGTTGACAGATAGCAAATGACAGAATAAAGATGGCAGATGACAGATGACAAACGATAGATAACACTAGACAGATGATGAATTACAGATGACAGATAACATACTTATTGAACGTTTTCAATTGTGTTTTATTACTAAATTTCATTATTTAAACTGTGTGGCAGTTTTTTAAGCGAATTTTTGACAAATGTCAAATGACAGATAACAGATGACACACGACAGACTTTTAGAACGTTTATCATTGTTTTTTATTACTAAAGTTCATTTCTTTTTAAATTGTATGGCAGATTATTAAAGGAATTTTTGATAAATGACAAATAACAGTTGACAGACAGAAAATGACAGAATAAAGATGACACTAGACAGATTACGCATTTGACACACGTCAAACTTTTAGAAAGTTTCCCATTGTGTTTTATTACTAAAGTTATTTCTTTTTAATTGTATGGTAGAATTTTAAGCGAAATTTGGCCAAATGACATAAAGGTTGACAGCACATGGCAGAATGAAGATAACACATGACAGATTACAAACGATAGATGACACTAGACAGATGACGAATTACAGATGACAGATAACATACGGCAGACTTTTAAAACGTTTTCAATTGTGTTTGATTACTAAATTTCATTTTTTAAATTGTATGGCAGTTTTTTAAGACAATTTTTGACAAATGACAGATAACAGATGACACACGACAGACTTTTAGAAAGTTTCCCATTGCCTTTTATTACTAAAGTTAATTTCTTTTTAAATGGTATGGCAGTTTTTTAAGCAAATTTTTGACAAATGACATAAAAGTTTACAGATAGCAAATGACAGAATAAAGATGGCAGATGATAGATGACAAACGATAGATGATACTAGACAGATGACGAATTACAGATGGCAGTTAACATACTTTTTGAACGTTTTCAATTGTGTTTTATTAGTAAATTTCATTATTTAAATTGTATGGCAGTTTTTTACGCGAATTTTTGACAAATTTTGACAGATTACAAACGATAGATGACACTAGACAGATGACGAATTACAGATAACAGATGACTTAAGGCAGACTTTTAGAAAATTTTAAATTGTGTTTTATTACTAAATTTCATTTTTTAAATTGTATGGCACATTTTTAAGCCAATTTTTGACAAATGACAGATAACAGATGACACACGACAGACTTTTAGAAAGTTTCTCATTGCTTTTTATTAGTAATGTTCATTCCTTTTTAAATTGTATGGCAGATTTTTAAACGAATATTGGACAAATGACAGATAAGAGTTGACAGACAGCAAATGACAGAATAAAGATGGCAGATGACAGATGACGCATTACAGATGACAGATGGCACATGGCAGACTTTTAGAACGTTTCCTATTGTGTTTTATTACTAAAATTCATTTCTTTTTGAATTGTATGGCAGATTTTTAAGAGAATTTTTGACAAAAGGCATAAAAGTTGGCAGATAGCAAATGACAGAATAAAGATAGCAGATGATAGATGACAAACAATAGATTACACTAGACAAATGACGCATTACAGATGACAGATGATATACGGTAGACTTTTAGAACGTTTTCAATTGTGTTTTATTATTCTTTTATTTAATTGTATGGCAGATTTTGAAGCGAATTTTTGACAAATGGCAAATGATACATAACAGATAACACACGACAGACTTTTAGAACGTTTCCCATTGTTAAAATTACTAAAGTTCATTTTTTTTAATTGTATGGCAGATTATTAAAGGAATTTTTGATTAATGACAAATAACAGTTGACAGACAGCAACTGACAGAATAAAGATGTCAAATGAAAGATGATACTAGACAGATGACGCATTTCAGATGACAAATGACACACGACAAACTTTTATTACTAAAGTTCTTTGTTTTTTAATTGTATGGCAGAATTTTAAGCGAAATTTTGACAAATGGCATAACGGTTAACAGCAAATGATAGAATGAAGATAACACATGACAGATTACAAACGATAGATGACAATAGACAGAAGACGAATTACAAACAACAGACAGATGACGAATTACAAACAACAGATGACTTACGGCAGACTTTCCCATTGTGTTTTATTACTAAATTTATTTTTTTAAATTGTATGGTACATTTTTAAGCCAATTTTTGACAAATGACAGATAACATATGACACACGACAGACTTTTAGAAAGTTTCTCATTGCTTTTTATTAGTAACGTTCATCCCTTTTTAAATTGTATGGCAGATTTTTAAACGAATATTGGACAAATGACAGATAAGAGTTGACAGACAGCAAATGACAGAATAAAGATGGCAGATGACGCATTACAGATGACTGATGACACATGACAGGCTTTTAGAACGTTTCCCATTGCTTTTTATTACTAAAGTTTATTTCTTTTTAAATTGTATGGCAGATTTTTAAGCAAATTTTTGACAAATGGCATAAAAGTTGGCAGATAGCAAATGACAGAATAAAGATCGCAGATGATAGATGACACTAGACAAATGACGCATTACAGATGACAGATGATATACGGCAGACTTTTATGGCAGATTTTGAAGCCAATTTTTGATAAATGACACATAACAGATGACACACGACAGACTTTTAGAAAGTTTCCCATTGCTTTTTATTACTAAAGTTCATTTCTTTTTAAATTGTATGGCAGATTTTTAAGCAAATTTTAGACAAATGACATAAAAGTTGACAGATAGCAAATGACACAATAAAAATGACAGATGACAAACGATAGATGACACTAGACAGATGACGAATTACAGGTGGCAGATAACATACTTTTAGAACGTTTTCAATTGTGTTTTATTAGTAAATTTCATTATTTAAATTATATGGCAGTTTTTTAAACGAATTTTTGACAAATTACAGATAACAGATGACACACAACAGACTTGTAGAACGTTTATCATTGTTTTTTATTACTAAAGTTCATTTCTTTTTAAATTGTATTGCAGATTTTTAAACGAATTTTTGACAATAACAGATAACAGTTGACAGACAGCAAATGACAGAATAAAGATGGCAGATGATACTAGACAGATGACACATTACAGATGACAGATGAAGCACGACATACTTTTAGAACGTTTTCCATTGTGTTTAATTTTTTAAATTATATAGTAGATTTTTAAGCGAATTTTTTGGCAAATGACAGATAACAGTTGACAGACAGCAAATGACAGAATAAAGATGACAGATGACACTAAACAGATGACGCATTACAGATGACAGATGGCATCCGGCAAACTTTTAGAACGGTTTCAATTGTGTTTAATTACCAGAGATCATTTGTCTGTCAAATGACAGTTGACAGTTGACAGATAGCAAATGATGAAATAAATATTGCAGATGACAGATGACAAACGATAGATGACAGATGACATACGGTAGACTTTTAGAAGTTTTCAATTGTATTTTATTACCCTAAAGTTATTTTTTTAATTGGCAGTGTTTTAAGCGAATTTTTGACAAATGACAGATAATAGTTGATAGATGACAGCTGACAGAATACAAATGGCAGATGACAGATGACAAACGATAGATAACACTAGACATATGGCGCATGACAGATGACAGATAACAGGTGATAGACGACAGACTTTTAGAACGTTTACAATTGTATTTTATGACTAAAGTTCATTTTTTCAATAACTCTACTTAAGTATTTTTTCCAAATGGTTTTTAAAATTTTTCAATTGTGCTTTTGTTTTTCGAGCAAATTTCATTCAGTTTCGGTGTTTTTTTTTGTGTAGTTTTTAATTTCTGTTTTTAATAAATCTCAAAGGAATACGACAAATATGTATTTTCTTAAACTTGTCAACGTTTTTCTTTTTAATAGATTTTATGTTTTGTTTTCAGTGCAATTGTTGAACTTATTTCAATTGTTTTTATTTAATTTAATTCTTATTTTCATAAAAAGTATTTAAAAAATTCGTTCCTCGAAGAGGAAATAATTTATTTAAAAAGAATGTAAAGATCTTAAAGCAAATTTTAAAACGGTTTTGAGTTTCAGATGTTTTTGTTTTAAAAAATTGTTATTACTTTTAAGCAAATTAAATTAGTTTTCACTTGTTTTGTATTAATAAATTCGATTGTTAACAAATACCAAATGATGGATGACAGATGAAACTAGACATATATTAGATGATTGATGACAAATGACAGATATAATCAATGAAGTATTTTTTTCGATTTGTAAAATATACAATTTTAAAAATAACATAAAATCAAGAATTTACAACTCATATAAAAATTGAAAATAAAAAAGTTCACATACAAGGTTTATTGTGAAAGTAATGCGCGTGATTTTATTTTGATTCGATTATCCATTGCAGCGGGGTAAAATGGATCAGGCAATGTGATAAAGGGTCTGCCCTTCCAATGCAGCCCGTCAACAATTTGTTCTGAGCAAATTTACGTTCCGACCGTGTAAAACATGTCCACATTTGCAGTATATAAGATAGTGACCGAGGATCTGCAAATGCACAAGGGCTGCGCGAATCTTGTGCGTAAAGTGTTGATGGAAGACCAGAAAGAAAATTTGAATTTCGCGCTGTCACGACTGGTTGGATTTGATTCAAAATGTGCCGGGCTTTCTTAACTCTGTCATAACCGCAGACAAATACTGGATGTTCGAATATGGTTCAGAATTGAAAAGGCAGAGCAGCGAGTGGCACAGAAAATCATCCACATGCCTCAAGAAAGCGCGAATAAAAAAGTAAAAATAAAAATATATTACTATTATTTAACGTCCGAGGAATCATCCAATTTGAGTCTGTACCGCAGGGAAAATGGTCAAATTAGCTTCCAACAGATTGAAAAGTCTGACGAGCGGTTAGCTCCAACATGACAATGCCTTCAGCCACGTGGTCTTCATCGTTTCCAATATTCTGGACCAGAGCAACCTTTACAGTCCCGGGTTGGCTTCAAGCGACTTTTTTTGTTTTCCTAGCTGAAGAGAGAGAGCTGAAAGGAAAGCATCCAAAAGCACGATCCTAATGTCTATTAGGAGAGGAGTTTCCTTCTAGGCATGGTAGACACGTGTCCGCGATTGTATTAAGAGTATTTAGATAAATTTTAAGCATTAATTTGTACCAATACGATCAATAATTATATTTTTTGTCAGAAAATGCGCATTACTTTTATAATAGACCCTGTATACTAGGTAAAGAATTGTTAAACAAAAATTTCCAAATTTCATTTTTATCTCTACTGATTGCAGAAGCTTTTATTTCTATTCTCAAAATCTCATATCATTATGTAATTAGATAATTAATTATAACATAATGCGGTAATGGTGTTACCACTCTAGAATAATCTGTTTAATGTGTAGGAACAGAGAATTTCGTAATTACGATTATCCCTTGGAAATTGCACAATAGAGGACTTTGTGGGGTCAATTCCAATGGACTACGCGCGATTATTTATTGGATGAGGCGTACATTTGCATCTCCGGATAATTAATTTATCCCGAAATGCCGGCGGACATTTCAAACGCATATTAATGATAATAAAAAATATACCAAAAGAAATCAGTTTTAGCTCCGAAAACTAATAATCGATTAGCTAAAAAATAAATATCTTAATTATTTGTGATAATTGTTTATACTCAAACAATAACTAAACATAAAATTTTATGAACTTGTTTCTCATTTATACGAGGGAAAAGAGTACTAATTTAAACCGTGCGGAGCGCTGGCGAATAGAGTAGCCGCCGGATGTGTGCTAACATGTTCTGTTATATTTCAGCTGTCTGTGTGCAATGTTACGTCTCGCTGATATCAACTGTCCTGTTTATAATTTTCAAGAAAATAACACTTATATAATTTAATGAAACATAATATAAATAATTACGTTTTTTAATTATTCATTTCACAATGTTTGTATTTATTTTAATTACACAATCTAATTATTATATTAATTTCTTTTTCATCTGAGATTCGTCAAAACATCGCATTAATATTCTTCGCTCGTAACCTTCGCAGGACGTTTATGTATAGAGGGGACGGACGTGAAAATATCCATCCCTGAAACGCGGCGGCCTGCCTCAACCCTAATAGACTTTTTAATTGAGGTCGTGGGAAGTGCACCCCGCAGGAAGATTAACTGAAATCCCCGGCTCTCTTCAGAAAATTGTACAACCCTCACAGGACGGAATTACACCGCGTAATTGCCTAATTTAAAAATATCCCGTGGAACTCGAAATGTTGATGGGGAACATGATGGAGTTTATTAAAATTCCCAGAAAAGATAAATGAGTCGCCTCTATCGGTGACCTGTAACCTTTAAATTATAGCCAATCTGAAGAAAATGTTTATAATTTCTACCTGGCACTTATTTTTTATGTAAAAAGGTTAATAAAAAGCCGAATTAACAAAACTATATTAACACATATATTATTATATTAACAAAATAATCAAAAAATATATATTTAATCACATATGTACGGGTCATTGTCAATAACCTCAGGCTCTTGTTTAACGTCAATAAATTCAAACTCCACGACGTCGTCTTTTTCTTGCTCTACGTTCACATCACTTTCAGCGTCAATAGAATCCAACAGTGTCGACGGATCGCATTCAATTTTAACTTCGACACGTTCGTTAACTAACGGCAGTGGATTTTCTAAAATCAACAACAAAAACAAATAGGTAATAACAACGGAAAAGTACAATTTTAAAAAATGTTTAAAATAATAATTATCAAAGTATCAATGAAAACAATTTGCTTCCATTTACAATACTTTCAGATTAAAAAATAAGAACTTGAAAATGTATTATTTATAGTATGATTCGATTTTAAAACCACCACACTGACATATAGATGGCGCCACAAACTATAAATCCTTACATTTCCTATAGAATACCAACCTGGATTTAGATGTCAAAACACTTTGCGCTACACTCTTGATGGAACCAGATATTCAAATTTGATGAAGTAAGACACTGATAATAACCTATGGAATATAAGTGTCATACTTCACCAAATTTTGATTAAACATTGCTTACTCATTTAGATAATTTTATTATTATAAATTTATTTGATTGAAATTATTCTTCATCAAATAGGCACTTACTTTTTGCACGATTCCCATAAGTCCTCTTCACCTCACCAACCCTTGTGATCTCTAACGGGGGCGGCATTAGGCAATTAGTCTGTTGACTAACACTGTGCAATTTGTACGTGCTTCTCTTCACGCCGCCCACATACTTTCGCTTTCTCCTACCTCCACGCATCAGTTCTTCGTTCCTCGCCTTCGCCTTAGCAGCATCATCAACTCCATTATTAAATACACTACTGCTGGAGTTAGTTTTCGGTGCGAACTTTTGCAAAGCGCGCGACTTATCCACCACGGAGGAGTAGTCGTCCATTTCGAAAGTGTCGTCCAAGGGGTCTGATATCTGCGGCCTCGATGGTAACGGTGGTTCGGGTTCTTGTGGTTCCGCATTCTCGTGTAACGAGGATATAGAATGGGATATTATCTGGCTGACGGGAACCACTTTAATGTTTTTCGCCGATTTCTTTGATTTCATTACTTTCCTCAAATGGAATGTCGGTATACCACGGGTGAATGCTTCCATTTTGAATGGATTTTAAATATTAATAATTTAGAGGAGATGTCAGTACGATTCGAGGTTAATACAACACTTTTTCTATTTTAAATTCATCCTGAAAATTGAATTAATTAAACAAAAAAATAAACATTTATTAAGAATTGTTGTTATGTTTTTGTTAAATATTCACTTCATCTTAATTCGCGAATTCCTTAATATTATCAAAAATTCGAAAATCACTTTTACAACAGTTCCCTTTGAAAGAAAATATCCCAAAATCTCATCAACTTTACAACTAATACTGTTATTACTTATTTAATTCGTTCATATTTGCTGACAATACAGCAATATCTCACGAAAAAAAAAGTATATAAATAAATGTTACAAATTTATTTCGTTTGAGAAAATTTTCTACATTTTCAAAAATAATTGGTTATAAATATTATAAGTATTTAAATTTTTTAGATTTGCAAGAGTTTAAATTCTTCTCTGAATTTCCAAAACGTTTCTAATGTTCTTAAAATGTTCTTATTTGCAAAATTTTTAAAATCTTTACCTCTGTTATTTTTTTTATATATCTTTAGGTTCAAAAAATTTTAGGTAGCGTTGAATATACAACACCTTCAAAATTAGTATATTTTCATTTTTTGTATTATTTTTCTTCTCTAATTTTCAAAATTTACTTCGTTGCTAAAATAATTACAATTTTCTAAACTTGTATTTATATATTTATTATTTTGACCATATTTATCTATCCCACCATACAACCGATAAAACCTCCTCAAAAATTTGACATAAATTACCTATTTTATATTTATTTTAGGTAAGAAAATCATAAAAAATAATCAATTTTTCTACTTGAAAATCATAAATAATTCAATTGAACACTATTTTATGTTTTACTGATTGGAAGGTGGGATAGAGGCCACCCACCCACCCTACATATACATTTTAACTTCCATCAACACCTAGTTATTGTATTTTTAAAATCATCATTCACGATTTTGATATTATGTTCCTTGAAAATTAATCACTATTTATGGTTTAAATAAAAGTGCATATGTAGGGTGGGTGGGTGGTCTCTATCCCACCCTCCAACCAGTAAAACATCATAAAAATTGGACATAAACTTTATTGCATCGACAATTTCCCATTTTAAATTTATTTCAGGGAATAAAATCAATAAAAATATCTATTTTTAGTTGAAAAAGTCACAAATAATTTAATTTTTAAGTTCTACTGTATGTAGGGTTGCTACATACACTTTCAACTTCCATCAATACACTGTTATTGTATTTGTTTCAACCATCATTCATTATTTGTAGTAAAAATAAAAGTACATATGTAGGTGAGTGGATAGTTTCTTTTTGATAACATAGAACTCCCAACATTTCCAAAAACAGTAGTTTTCTATTCTTCTTTGCATTAAAAAATCTTAATTTATTTGTTTACAAAAGGTTTAGAATTTCCACTATAGATTTTTTATTTATTCACAAAAAACAATTGTAACTATGCAACATGCAATTTGGCAGTTGAAAAAAGAATGCGCTTTAAAATAATTGTTTATTTACAAAAAATATTGAAAATTTCTAAATATAATGAGTTGCAAAAAAACGTTTAAATAAAACAGCACATTAACATTAAAAAACAATTGAAAATTTGGCGAGGAAACAAGTAAAAATCGTTTCAAAAATATTCGTATTAATGAGCAATTAAAATTGGAAAATAACTTAAATTTGTAAAATTAAAAATTTTCTAAGAAAACCAGTTTTTTACTAAAAAAAAAGTTTCACAAAATTACAATTATTTAAAAATTTATAAGTATTAATTTTTCTATAAAGAACATTGTATTTTTATAGATAGAATTTTCTATAGATAGACTATTTTAAATATTGAATATTCTATAAATAGAATTTTCTAAGTATTAATTTATCTATAACTAATCAATAATTAATTTTTGATATAGTTTTATTAATTAAATTGTCTAAGCATAGAGTTTTCTATAGACAGAATTTATGCAGCCTTAAGATTTCTACATAAGGAATTTTATAGAAACTGCATTGTATATCGATATAATACTTTAATCTTTGAATTGCCTATTAAAACATTCTCTATTCATCGAATTTTATATATATTTTATATAAAAATAGTTTATAGGCATTGATTTTTCTATATACAGAATTTTCTAAACATTGACTTTTTTAATAAACATTATCTTAGACACAGCTATTTAAGCGTTGAATATTCTATTAATAGAATCTATAACTGACCAACTATTCATTTAAGATTTCATATACAGGGTTATTCACGCTATACGGCATGGAATATTGTGGCCAAAATACGTGACTTTCAAAATGTTTCACTTTGGGGATATATGGGGGTCTATTAGGGCTACTTTTTAAAATTACTTTCATAATATACAGGGTGTCCCAAAAACCCTAAAAGTATCAAAGTTGTGTTTTTTTTAATGAAACACCCTGTATTTTATTGCATTTTTGGATCCTTCGATAAAAATAAGTGTGTGTTTTAATAAGGTTTTTATTACATAAACCTTAAGGTTTTTGAATTAATTTGAATTTTGTAAAAATGTAACCTAATTTTTATGTTTCAAATACTTAAAAAATAATTTAGTTATGCATACCAAATTTACACTGAAATGTAACAATAGATCATATTTTATTTTCCAAGTATAATTAACTTGACATCTTATGCCGGGTGTAAAAAAATTGGAATAAAACAAATGAGAACTTTAAATGGCTATAACTTCATTTATTTAAATGGAACGCTATATTTATTAATTTATCAGCAAATGCAAGTCTTAATTACCTTTCGAATGGTATTAAAATCTTAAGTGTCAAGTCTTCTCGTTTTTGCAGAAAACGCCAAAATATTGTTTATTGCACCGTTTTAGTACATTTTAAGTAAAAAATTTTATGTATCTAGTTTTCTATGGTATTTAAAAACGTCAGATAATTAATTTAGTCTGCCATTTTAGTTTAAAAAGCATGTCTTTTGTTATAGTTGTCTTATTTTGCATTTTTGTGTTAGATCGTTAGTAATCGTTATTGTTTGAACATCGCTGTTGTATTTTTTGGTAAAAAAAGATTTACTCAAAAGAAGGGGTTATTGGCATTATTTTTATGCTTGGAGAATGTCATCAAAATTGTCTATTGGCTTGTCGAGTTTATACTTAAAGGTTTCCCGAAAGAAATCACCCTGAGCCAGCCATTTTTGAGAGACTATTAAACCAGTTTAAAGAAATTGGAAGTGTCAGTTATAAAAACCTCAGTATAAGAAAATCTGTGTAAATTTTCATTTTTTACTATGACATACAACAACCATGTTCAAACAATAACGATTACTAACGATCTAACACAAAAACGCAAAATAACACAACTGTAAAAAAAGACATCCTTTTTAAACTAAAGTGACAGACTAAATTAATTATCTAACGTTTTTAAATACGATAGAAAATTAGATACATTAAAATTTTTACTTTAAAAGTACTAAAACGGTGCAATAAACAATATTTTGGCGTTTTCTGTAAAAACGAGAAGACTTAACACTTAAGATTTAAATACCATTCGATAGGTAATTAAAACGTGCATTTGCTGATAAATTAATAAATATAGCGTTCCATTTAAATAAATGAAGTTATAGTCATTTAAAGTTCTCATTTGTTTAATTCCAATTTTTTTACACCCGGCATAAGATGTCAAGTTAATTATACTTGGAAAATAAAATATGATCTATTGTTACATTTCAGTGTAAATTTGGTATGCATAACTAAATTATTTTTTAAGTATTTGAAACATGAAAATTAGGTTACATTTTTACAAAATTCAAATTAATTCAAAAACCTTAAGGTTTATGTAATAAAAACCTTATTAAAACACATACTTATTTTTATAGACGGATCCAAAAATGCAATAAAATACAGGGTGTTTCATTAAAAAAAACACAACTTTGATACTTTTAGGGTTTTTGGGACACCCTGTATATTATGAAAATAATTTTAAAAAGTAGCCCTAATAGACCCCCTTTTATCCCCAAAAAGAAACTTTTTGAAAGTCACGTATTTTGGTCACAATATTCCGTGCCGTATAGCGTGAATAACCCTGTATATAAGTATTTTATAAGAATTGAGTTTTCTATAGAAGAAATTTTGTAGAGATTGAATTGTAAATCGATATTATTCTCAACTCATTGACATGAAATAAAACATGAGTTTCTATGGTTTTTACCACTGTATATTAATGATTTTACAACATTAATAACTATTAATGTTATGTTATTAATGTTCTAAGGATCATTTTTAGGAATTAAAAATTCAAAGCATTAACTATTCTAAAGAAAGAATGTTGTAAGCATTAAATGATCTATACAAAGAATTTATATTTATTATAAGCATTTATTTTCTATAGATAGTATTTTCTCAATATTTCCTAGATTATGGACGTAATTATTTAAGCATTGAAACATATAGAATTTTCAAAACATTGGTTTATCTGTAGCTAGCCAACCAACGATTTAAGGTATTTTTTAAGAATAAAAATTTAAACATTTAATAAAAAAAATTTAAACATTGAATTTTCTATACAAATAATTTATTAGCATTTATTTTTCTGTAAATAAACATAATGTTATAAACATTTTCTTTAGAGACAGAATCTTGGAAACATTGAATTTTCTAGATAGATATAATTGTTTAAACATTGAAATTGCGTATTAAAATATTTTCTATGCATTAAATTTTATATAAACAAAATATTCCATTTACTAAATCTTCTATAGACAGAATTTTCGAAGCATTGAATTTTGTATAGATAAAATTTTCAAAGTATTGACTTTTCTTTAGATAAAATTTTTAATTTAATGTTCTATAGATTAAAAAATGAAATATTGAATTCTCAATAGACGTAATTATTTATAAATTAATTTTTTATGGATAGAACATTTGAACAATCGAATTTTTATAGAATTTTTATGCACTGAATTTTCTATGAATAGTATTTTATAAGCATCGAGTTTTTGTGTAGAAAAAAATTATAATCATTCAATTGTTGTTGGTAAAACATTTTCTACACGATAAATTTTCTTTCGATGGAATTTTCTAACTATTAAATTTTCTATAGATAGAATATTCTAAACATTAAAATTTTATGGATAGAATTTCCTATAGATAAAATATTTAGACTTTAAAATTGAATATTCTATAGAATTTACCAAACATTGAGTTTTCTTTAAATAGTTTAGAAAATTGATTTAAAAAAAATTTTTTTCAAGAATTATTTTAATATTAAATATAATGTTCTATAAATAGAATTTTCTAAACATTGATTTTAAATAAATAAATAATATTTTACAAACATTGACTTTTCTACAGCAGAAATTTTGTAGAGATTGAACTATCTGTCGATATAATTGTTTCAGCATTGAAATTTTGAAATTTTCTAAGCATTAAATTTTATATAAATAAAATTTTCTAAGCATTGAATTTTCTATACATACAATTAATATGTTATGAATTGTTTTTTCTATTTATAGAATTTAATATTCTACATTTACAATTTTCTAAATATTGAATTGTCAATAGACGTAATTATTTATAGATTAAATATTCTATGCATAGAACATTCCAAACATCGAATTTAATATTAGCATTAAGTTTTCCATAAAAGAAATGTTGTTGAGACTCATTTTTATATCTATGAATTTCACTAATCGTTGAATTGAATGTTAAAACATTGCAAAGCATTAAATTTTGTGTAGAGAGAATTTTCCAAATATTGAATTTTCTTTAAATAGAATTTTCCAAATATTGAATTTTCTTTAGATATAATTTTATAATCATATATTTATTGATTTATTGATTCTATAGATGAAATTTTCTCAACATAGAATTTTATAGATATGATTTTCTACAGATAAAACATTTTAGACTTTGAATTTAATTCTATAGATAGAATTTACTAAACATCAATATTCTCATAGTTAGAATTTTCCAAAGATTGATTTGTTTAGAGCCAACCAACCATTGATTTAAGATTTGTTTTTTAGGAATTAAATGTTTTAAACATTGAATGTTTGTACTACACATTGAATTATCTAAACATTGATTTTAAATAAATAAATAATAGTATTTTAAGCATGGTTATTTAAGCTAATTAATTATAAGATACTTTATATGTACAATAAACGAATTTAGAAGACATTTTGTAAAGATTGAATTGTCTATCGATATAATTCTCTAAGATTTTTATATAATTTTTAGACATTAAATTTTCAGTGAATTGTATTTTATAAGCATCGAGTTTTCTATAGAAGAAATTTTCTTAGGATTAAATTGTCCATTGATGTAATTTTCCAATCAAAGAATGGTTGTTGTTAAAACATTTTCTAAGCTTTGAATTATCTATATTATCTATAGATAGAATTTTCTTAGTACTAAATTTTCTAAATATTTATAAACAATGATTTTTCTATAGACAGAAGATTTAATATATTGAATTCAAGTTTTTATAAATAAAGTTTTCCTTGGATAAATTATTTTAGACTTTGTGTTGACTGTAGATGTATTATTTAAGCATTAAAAATTCTATGTATAAAAATGTCTAAGCATTGATTTATCAAACGCTAGCCAGCCATTGATGTAAGATAGATTTGATTAAGAATTAATTTTCTAAACCTTGAATATTCTATATATGGAACTTTCTAAAGATGAAATATTTTTATTAAATTTTTAAGCATTGGATTTTCAATAGATAGATTTTTCTAAGTATCAAATTTTCTATAGATGAAATTTTTTAAAGCATTGATTTTTCTATAAATAACGTTAAAATAAGAGAATTTTCTAAACATTAAATTTTTTATAGATACAATATTTCAGACATGAGAATTAGATTTTCTAAATATGAATATTCTATATATTGAACTTTCTAAACAAATTTTTTTTAAATTTTCTATAAATAGTATTTTATAAGCTTTAAGTTATTGTAGAGATTGAATTGTCAATTAATATAATTATCTAAGATTTGAATTATCTCTTAAAACATTTTATTAAGAATTGAATTTTCCATAGATAGAATTAAATATTTAATGTTTTATAGATGGAATTACAATTTCTAAGCATTACTATATCGATATCTAGAAAATCTCTGTTTTGAGATGGTAATTTTATGAATTATATTCTTTCAACATTGAGTGCTATAAAGAGAAATTTTCTAAACATAGATTTTTTACAGAATTTTTGAGCAATGAATTATCTATAAACAGAATTTTATAAGTATCGTGTTTGCTATAGAAGAAATTTAGAAAGAATTGTCTCTTCATGTAATTTTATAAATATTGAATTACCTGTTAAAACATGTTCTAGGCATTAAATAAAGTATTGACTTTTCTACAGATAGATTTTTCTAAGTACTGAATTTTCTATTCATAAAATTATAGAATTTTCTAAAAAAATACTTTTCTATGGATAAAATATTATTTTTCTATGGATTGCAATGAATTTTCTATACTATGAATTCGTATTTAAGCATTAAAAATTGTATTATCAGAAACTTATAAGCATTGGTTTATCTATAGTTGACCAGGCAATAATTTAATAATTTGTTTTAGTAAGAATCAAAATGTCTAAACATTTAATATTCTATAGAAGTAAAATTGTTTGAGCATTGCATTTTCTATGGATAGAATTTTATAAGCATTGCATTTTCTATACATTGAATTTAGAAGCATTGACTTTTCTATAGATACAAATTTCTAAACATTGAATTTATTAGCGATATAATTTTCTAAATACTGAGGTAATTATTTTCTAAGCATTGAATTTTCAAGGTATTGAATTTTCCATAGGTAGAATGTTGTAAGTATTAAATTTTCTATACATAAAATTTATAAGCATTAATATTTCTATTGATAGAATTTTCTAACATTGAATTTTTTATAGCTTGACTTTGAATACTATATAGATGTAATTATTTAAGCATTAAAAATTTTATTAACAGAAATTACTAAGCATTGATTTTCCTATATATTTAAGAAAATTTTTAGTAAAAATCAAACCGTCCAAATATTTAATATTCTATAGATATAATTGCATTGCATTTTCTACATATATAATGTTCTACTCATTGTATTTTCCATACATAGAATTTAGAAACATTGACTTTTATATAGATAAAATTGTCTAAACAATGAATTTATTAAAGATATAATTTTCTAAATATTGAATTGTCAATTGACATTAATATTTCTATAAATAGAATTTTATAAACATTAAGTTTTCTATACTAGAATTGTTCTAGAATTAAAATGAATTAAAGCATTTCCTAAGCCTTCGAGTTTATGTTCTATCGATAGATTTTTCTAAGCATTGAATTTTCTATAGATACAATTTTCTAAGCATTATCTTTATCTTTATTTAAACTTTATCAAACATGGTTACAATATATACAAATAAAATGACGACACATTCATAATATCGAAGGAATAAAAAAACATACATACATATATATATATATATATATATATATATATATATATATATATAATTCTAACACAATGCTGACGGGCGGGGCTCACGCTTTTAGGCGATCTTCCACTCAAATTAGTTTATCTTGGCTAACCAAGCATTGGTTTATGATGATTGGTTGTTGTATAGATAGATTGAATTTTCTAAACATCGTGTTTTCTATACGTAGAATTTAGAAGAAATGTTTTTTTTTATAGATAACATTTTCTAAACAATTAATGTTTTCGTTATTTTTTATAGATAGAATCACTTTGGTAACTTTTCCTAAATGAAATACGACAATGTTTATTTAAATTAAAATACATTTTTTTTAAATTAAATTAACATTGTTCTATAGATATATTTTTTTTAACATTGACATTTTTGTAGAATTTTTGAGCATTAAATTTTCTATAGAAGAAAATTTGTAGATATTTAATTGTCTGATCAAGCATTAAATTTCATACTAAAATATTTTTAAAACATTGAATTTTTATTGGCAGAATTTTCTAACCATTTAATGACCTTTTCTAAACATTGAATTTTTGATAGATAAAATTCTCTAGACATTGAAATTTCTATATATATATATATATATATATATATATATATATATATATATATATAAAATTTGAAGACTTGATTTTTCTATAGATAAAATTTTCTAATTATTGAATTTCTTAAAAATTAAAATTCTGTAGACATTGAAATTTCTATATATATATATATATATATATATATATATATATATATATATATATATATATATATGAATTTCTTAATGGTAAAACTTTCTAAACATTGAATTGTCAATTGAGGTAATTATTGCATTGAATATTCTATTAAAACATTTTTAAAGCATTGAATTTTCTGTTGATAGAAAGTTTCTGACCATTAGATCTAAAAAGATTGAATTTTTGATCGGTTAAATATTCTGTAGATAGAATTTTCTAAACCTTGTTTTTCTATACATTAAAACTTTTTTAAAACATTGAATTTTTATTGACAGAATTTTCTGACCATTAGATCTATAAACATTGAATTTTTGATCGGCTACATATTCTGTAAATAGAATTTTCTAAACCTTATTTTTCTTTACATTAAAACGTTTTTAAAATATGGAATTTTTATTGTCAGGATTTTCTAACCCTTTAATATTCTTTTCTAAACATTGAATTTTTCATAGATAGAATTTTCTAAACATTGAAATTTCTGTAAATAGAATTTCGAAGCATTGATTTTTCTAGATAAAATTTTATAATTATTGAATTTCTTAATGATAGAACTATCTAAACTTTGAATTATAAATTGAGGTAATTATTGCATTTAATTTCCTATTAAAACATTTACAAAGCATTGAATTTTCTATTGATATAATTTTCTGGCCATTAGGACTATAAACATTGAATTTTTGAACGGTTAAATATTCTGTAGGTAAAATTTTCTAAACATTGTATTTTCTGTACAATAAAACAATTTTAAAACATTGAATTGTTATATGCAGAATTTTCTAACCATTTGATCTTATTTTCTAAACATTGAATTTTTTAAGATAGAATTTTCTAAACATTGAAATTTCTGTACATGGAATTTAGAAGCATTGATTTTTTATAGATAACATTTTCTAAATATTGATATTTTTAATGACAGAATTATCTAAACATTGAAATGTTAATTGAGGTAATTAATTAAGATATATTCTATGGATAGAATTTTCAAAACTTTCGATTTTTGTAAATGTTTTTTTTAAATTATTTCTAGAATAGAAATTTTGTAGAGAATTATCTATCCATATAATTATCTAGTCACTGAATTAAAGCTTTGAAGTAACTGCTAAGCATTCAATTTGAATTTTCTCATATCAATTTTCAAAGCATAGAATTTTCTACATATAGAACTTTCTAAAATATAAATAGAATTTTATAATCATTCATTGATTTATGATGAAAAAAAGTAAAAATAATTGATTTTTTAAGCATTTATTGCTTTATAGATAGCATTGTTCTACAGACTTTTTAAAAATCGATATTTTTATAGAATTTTTGAGCATGGAATTTTCTATAAATTGTACTTTATAAGCATTAAGTTTTGTAAATATTTAATTGTCTATCGAAATAATTCCCCAAGCATTGAATTTCCTATTAAAAACATTTTCTAAGCATTGCATTTTCTTCTGTCAGAATGTTCTAAAATCGAATTATTGGTAGAATAAATTTTCTTTAGATAGAACTTTCTCAATATTAGAATTTCTACGCATAAAATTTATAAGCATTGATTTTTCTATAGACAGATTTTCCAAACATTGATTATTTTATACAATAGATATGTTTTATTGTATTTTCTATAAATTTAATTATTTAAGCATTGAATATATACAGGGTGAGTTTTTTTTAATTTCTCTATGGGGATCACGGAAACTATTAGAGATAGAGAAACGGTTAAATGGGGAAAGAAGTGTAGATTTACGAGACGAATAAAATTCCACTTTCAAAAGTTTTTCAATATTTTTACACATCTGAATAAAATTATCTAAAACTTTGTCCTTTACAGTTTTTTTCTATCTATTAAAACAACCGAGATATATTGATTTTAAAAAATGACACTTTTTACTTTTTTCAAAATATCTAGTTACCCTTGACTTTTTTGAAAACTTTGAAAGTGGAATTTTATTCGTCTCGTAAATCTACACTTCTTTCCCCATTTAACCGTTTCTCTATCTCTTATAGTCTCCGAGATCCCCATAGAGAACATCTAAAAAAACTCACCCTGTATATAATAAACCATTGAATTGCATTTATTTTAAGAATTAAATTGTCTAAACATTTGATGTTCTTTAGACAAAATTTTTAAACCATGATTTTTTAATAGAATTTTCCATAAAAGAAATTCAATTATCTGTCAAAGTAACTCTCTAAAATTTGAATTGCTGTTTCGAAACATTTTCTAATTATTGAATTTTCTATAAATTAAATTTCTAAGCAACTGAACTACTCAAAAAATAATAATCAATTGCTCAAACTCTAATAAAAAGAAAGATACGTTTAATTTGTAATTTAACAATCGCTAGCTTTTGAGTATTTATTAAATAAAGTAAGTTTAAATTATTGTATGGGGACCAAAAATATTTCTGACGATTTAAAACATTGTAAAAATTTAATCACAAAAAAAATCTCAAGGAGCCCCAAATCCATTAACAAGGAATGTATATTTGATTTATAATCAAAACAATCGCTATCGATTAAAAATTTATCAAATCAAAAGAGTTTAAAATTATGATTTAAAAAACATAATATTCTTTAAAAGGAACGTATATTGATTTATAATCAAAACAATCGCTTAAACTACAAACATATTTTGTTTTATACAATTTCTTATAAATAAAATCAAACTGGCTAATGTAAACTATCAATAATGTAATCTATACTCGTTTTATTTTAAGTATTTAAGTATTAATTTGTAGTAGTAATTTTATTGCATGTAAAACATCATATTAATCATGCAATATTATTTTTTTAAACTAATAAACAAAAAAGAAATCTACTATTAAACTATACTTCAGTGATATTTAATAGATGTCGCTACCGTTGCGAACGTTCCCAGGCGTCAAACGCCACTCCTATAAAAACGACGACGAAAGCGAAACGCATTTCGTGCACCACTCAATTAGTGTATGTGTTCCTTCCCCTCAAAAATTCATTTAATTCGCGCGCAAACCGGCACTAACTCGCTCAAAACGGACGCTATTAATGTTGCATTTAAAGGTAAAACCGATGCGCAATTAATTATTAACCGGCAAATGAATTAGGTAAATAACCTAACCTCATTTGCTCCCACGGCGGAAACGTTAAATCCGCGCACCGAGTGTTTAACTGTAAATAAACAAATCCATACTTACCTCGTTATTACCACCGCTGTTGTTATCACACAAGTTTTTTTTTTTAAGGTGACTGCCATTAATTCCCAATTATGACTGTTACAATGGACAATGTTGTTAAACGTATACAAATCCGTCGTTTGTGTCACGGCGATGAGATGGCGCGATACGCAGTTTACTCAATAATGTCCCGCGGGGGCGAATTTCTACAATAAGTAGATTATTTTAAATAAACAATAAAAAATAACGTTATTTAATTAACAATACATTTTTTATAAATAATTGTTTACGTTTTACACTATACGAATTTTTGTTAAACATTTTACTTCTGAAAACGGGTTAGAGATGGCGCGCTATATCGTAATAGAAGTATTGAAAATAAATTTCCATAAATTACATAAAATATTTTATATAAAAAACTTTAATACTTCTAGTTTAAGTATTTGGAATAATTATTTGTTCTTTTGAATAAAAGAATAATCCTAGAAATATACTTATTATATTATTAATGTTTTCATTATTAGTAAATTTGCTTTTTATATCTTCTAGATATAATTCTCTTTCTTGGGCAATTTTAAGAGAAAAATGCCACAAAAGAGATGTTTTATCAAAGATTGACTTAAAAAATAGAAGAAATGTTAGTGTTCTCTTTTAATTGCAAATTAGTGCTTGATAACTAATTTTCTTTATCTACGATCGTACAGAAAGTAGACGCTTTTTGCATCATTTTTCATTGTAAAAGTGGCTTTTTAAAGCACTAGTGCTTTTTTACGTTTTTATTGCACGGTAATGTCAAACTGTTTTTATTGCACAGAAGTGTCAAATTTGACAGATGAATATATTTTGACGAAAAACTTAATTTTTTATTAATTGAGACAAATAACTAATAAACTATAAATAAAATATAATAATACAAACCAAATGGCAGATTTAAGAACGCTGGAGATTTAATTTAATGCAAGGGATTACAATAAAGCGAACATTTTTTCCATAAATAATAATGGCGGCCGACATTTGTGCAACTTGTTTACTGGTTGCTTAGTAACGCTTTCATTAGTGCACTGCGGGTAAAATATGTTTTCATTAATTGAATTATTGAAATGACATTAAAATATTACTCATAAGAATATATTCTTTGAAATCCTTTACGATCGAAGATAAAATTTTGTAAGGCACACGTGTAAAAAGTTTCTTTATTGCACTCCTGGCTTTAAAAAAACTCGCTCGTTCCTCGCTCGTGTTTTTAAACGCCAGTTCGTGCAATAAAGCATAACTTTTTACACTTGTACTTTAAATAACTATTAAGGATAAATTAAAACACTGATTTTTATTTTTTATTTTTTAAAATTGTTTGACTATTTTTATATTATAAAATAAGAACAGTGAAACAAAACAAAGTGTTTTAATTAATCATCTAATTATTATTGTTATACATTTTTGATAATTAGTGTTAATTATTGATCTCTAGAGATTATTGTTTCTATATTGTATAAAAGGTGTAACCGTGTATAAATAAATAAATAAATAACATAAAGATGTTTCACCACGGGTAAAGTGAGAATTTAATTCATCGTAACTAATTTTCTATCAATTTTCCCTCTATTTAATACGCTGTATGAATTTGATATTAAGTCTAATTTTAATTTAGTTTGCATTTGTCTACGTTTATTAATGATAATTACCATTAACCATTTTTTTTCAAGGTTTCACCTGTAAAACAAAACGTAATTTAGTGCACATTTTTTTCCATGGTCGTTGTAGAAATGTTAATATTATTCATTCAACACGACGTCCCCTTTGTTCCCTTGAATAAAAACATGAACATTTGGGTGAAAGGTAAACTTGCGGCGTGGGGCGCGGAATGCGTCAAAGAGGAGGGTGGTGAGTAAAAAAATTCCGTCGCGTCGATGGGTAATATCAGGTTACGCCTACCACAAATGGGCGAACGTAATGCGAGGAATATATACATACGGGGGTGTAATTTATCTGGTCGGATTTCAATAAGTCCGAACGGTTGACTGACCTTCCGTGTGTTTTTTTTTCATGCTCAATGGGACGGACGAGAATTGGGGCGGGTTATCCCCGATTCAGCATAATGTCACATTATTTTCAGGGGTTTTATCCGGGTCAGCGTGGGTTGGCACCGGAGCTGGATTTCTAAATCTACAGTTTTTTTTATGTGCAAATAAATTGCATGAATCATTATGAAGTGTAAAATTATAGATGCTGTGATCAGAAAAGTACATTACGTCTAGAGTAAAATATTTCTCTTCGTAGGACGATGCCAAAAATATGTAAAACTTTAATCATTTGGTCAGTAATTTCTGAATATTTCATGATTTTTGTTATTTGAACAAATACAAAAATCTCTCCATTCCAGTCGAATCCTCCCAATAAGATGATTTGAATAATGTATAATAAATACCAACAATATTATTCCCACATTTTTATTTTGATAGTTAAGGAAAACATATCAATTGCTATTGATTTCTTTTTTTTTAATGAAGGCAAAAACCTCTTAACATTAACAATTTGATTAGTAATCTACGAGTATTTCAGATGTTTTCTTTGATACAAATGCTCTTTTTTTCTTATTTTTTTTTTTGAAATGATAATTAAATTCTGTCCAGTCCAAACAACTCCTCTCAGTAAGACGATTTCAATTATGTACTATTATTCAGTTTTATTATATCATGTGAAATTCTTGGATTTAACTTTTTAAATTTATTAGAATTAATTTGGTAAACCATCAAGGTAAGATTTGTGATTATGCAAATGAAGAGGTCTGAGTTTTGTCAACAAAAAGGGCGATATTAAATGAACAAGTCCATTTTCATAGATCTTAAATGTCAACCTTATTTCGATATTCAACTCCAACGATCTTACCAACTAGGGTGATAAGGGATAGTGGTCTATCTAGTGTCGAAATTCTGCACTTTCAGAAGTTGAAAATTAATTTTTCCAAAATATTTCTTATTTTTTTGCCTTCGTTAAAAGTAAATTTAGAGGTTGCTCGTAAAATTTGTGCATAGAAACGTCGACACGATAATTAATAGTATCCTTGACAACCCCAATCAATACCAAGAGGCTATAATATTTTGTTAAAATTATTTTATCGCCAACCGTCAGTAAAACCATGCATTACCATAGTGATTTCTGGAAGTAAACAAACACTTTATTTAACTGTAAAATTTGCGGCACGTAAAGTACTTTACCTGCCGCAAAACTGTACAATAAAGTATTTTACCTGCCGCAAATGTTTATCGACATAGCCATGACTATATGACATTGACAGAAATCGTGCGTCTCGCTGACTCAGCTCCAACAGTAAAAATTTAATCGAGAATTATTTATTAAAAAATAGTGGAAGAAAACAAAAAGGAAGATTTTTACCAAGTGCACCGGATGAAATCTACTTGATGATGAAGGTAATTTATGCAAACTTTTCAAAACAAATTTGATATGTATGTTTACGTTTTACATATGGAAATGTGACAAGTTTGATATGTTAATATTTTTAAATTATAAATGTTTACGGTTGGCGATAAAAGTTTGTATGCACCACGTCAGTAAAGTGTCTTTATTGAACTCGTCTGTTACTCGCCTCGTTCGCTTCGCTCACTCGGCTCATAATCTCAGACTCGTTCAATAAAGTATCACTTTACTGACTAGGTACATAAATAACTATTACCAGTTTTTTTTTAATTTCCTGAAATCGCGACTATTTAATCAAAATAAATTAATTATCAAAATTATAGTAAAAGGAGCATTTTTAAGAGTTTAAAAAATTAAAAATACTAATATTTTGTAGTTATAAAACAATGTAGTGATAGTTGTGGTTACAATGCCATTAGCAGTTTTTAGCTGTCAATTACAGCTGCAAATACTGAAACAGTTACACTTATAAGTAAAAATTAGCAAATATAACAATTAGCCGTTGACAGATGACGTTATCTCTTGTGAATAAACAATTGAACATTAAAGGATTATTATAAGGATAGTATTTCATATTGTTTCACCAAGAGAAACTGACAAAATTATTCAAAAAATATTAAAGAATTGAAGTTGCTACCGACATTTTCCTCTACATCTATAACAGTTTGAATTATTTGCTAATTAAAAGCAGTTGAAGATATCAGTTTGTCAACTGATATTCTTCAACCACAGAAACAGTTTCTGGGCTGAAATAGTTGTTAGTTACAATTGACAGTAACAGTGCTGATATTTGATAACAGTTAACAATTACAATTACTGTTATCAAAAAGCAACATATGACGATCAATTATCGCATACTATCAAATATCAAGTGTCAATCAATTGAAAGATGACCAGTAACAGTTTGTAGTAACCCTTGAAAGTTGACGGATAATATTATTAACAATAATATTATATTAAATATTAAATTGACAGTTGATTATTGAAGGTTTGCTGATTGATACACCACAATTGTTTCGCCACACAGTGTTGTAGAACAATAAAATGATTTGAAACCTTACATTTACGTCAGTGTTTTATTAAATGTTAAGCTTTTATTGATTTCTTAAAATTCAAGTAGGTCCATTCCCTTATTCTGCGTGGAAGAAGGTTATAAAATTTGATGGCATAATATTTTGCACCTGTTTGCGAGGAGGTAAATTTTACTTTGTTTGAACAAATATTGTCTTTAAAACTTGTTTCATAGACATGTTTATGACTAGTGTAGTTTTTTAGATGCCGTTTCATGAAGCATAGATAATGAAAAATGAATATAGATGGTAATATTAAAATTCGCAATGAGATAAAATCATTCTTACAGTCTTCTGTATATCCTCTCCTAGAGATTATTCTTAGCGCACGCATTTATAGTAAAAATATACTGTGCTTAATAGGGCAATGGCCCAATACAAGTATACCATATTGTATGTTAGCCTCAATTAGCGCAAAATATGCTACTCTTAAACAATTTTGGTTAACCTCTCGAGCAATGCTACGAAGGCAGAATATATTTTTGTATAATTTCTTGGAGAGTTCATCTCCATGGGATCTAAACGATAAAGATGAGTTTATATAAATACCCAAAAAGCATACTTTTTCGGCCTCGTTTATGCGCGACTTATTGGTAGAGAATAAGATATTCTTTGTTTAGCTTTAGTTTTAACTGGTTGTTTTTACACCACTGTGAGGCTTGCTGTAAAGATGTGCCACTTTGTTTATACATAGCGTCAGCATTAGTTGCAGCATTGACTATGGTTGTGTCGTCAGCAAATAGAATTACTGACGCATCATCAATTACTTGAGGAAGATCATTGATATGTAATAAAAATAAAACTGGACCAAGAATAGAGCCCTGCGGTACACCTCTTTTTAAAGGTAGAGCTTTGGACATCTTATCATTTGTCACTTGCTGTCTATTTGATAAATATGATCTCACTAAATCAGAACTACGTTTGTTGAAGCCATATAAAGATAACGTATGTATAAGAATCTCGTGTGACACACAGTCAAACGCCCTTGTTAAGTCCTAAAAGGACCCTATAAAATGGATTTTGTTTTCTAAATTATCAAGGATAAAGTTACAAAGCTCTATCAAGGCATCAGTGGTAGAACAATTTGAACGGAAACCAGATTGATTACAGAAAAATATATTATTTCTTGCAAAATATGTAATAATTTGACACATTAAAATAAACTCAATTTTTTTTGAGATCACAGGTAATACAGATATTGGACGGTAGTTGGAATCATTACTGTCCCCTTTTTGTTTGTAAACTGGTATTACTTCACCAAATTTTAGAATATCGGGAAACTCGCCTGATCTAATGGATTCATTTATTAACGCAGTTAATGGTGAAACAGGTTCTTCCTTTATGCTCTTTATAATTTTGGCGTTTAATAGTTTGAATTCATGAATATAGTTGTCCTCTAACAAGGAGACCTCCTTTCTTATCCTTGTGGAACAAAAATTTAGATTGCCTAAAGATTCAAGCCAGGAAACGTTCAATAGTGCAAAGAAAGCAGGCAACTAGGATGCCTATCGACAAGCACTGTCGGAATATAGCAAGGAGTTGAAAAAATCGAAAAGGAAAACATGGAGAGCGTTCTGTAAGGAAGTTACTGATACAACTCAATAGCCAGGCTCCATAAAATCCTACCCAAGACCATTTCAACAGCAATGGGTTAATAAAACGACTTGATGGAGGTTATGCAGGGTGCTGTTGAGCATTTCCCAGGCTAAACATCTGTGTACTCCAAAAATACACTGCTTAATCAACGGAAGGAAGCAAATTCCTACCTACTAGAGAAAGTAAAGTAAGGCTAGTAAACTCATAACCAAAACAATTGAATAGGCTGTTTGACAACACAACCTTTAAAACTTTGGGAAAAGGGGCCATCGAGAAGGGTATCGACGTACCCACTATAAGAGTAACATCGAAGCGGTTGCAGTGAACAGGTCAATTTTGGAGTTTCACAGTTTTAAATGTTTTAACGTGATTAAATTAAGTTTTAATTGTTAACGGTGGCACAATTTTGTTTATTTAGTTATAGTGTTTGTATATTATTATTATCAGTAAGCTACTGTAAGTAATATACCCTTATTTTTGCAAATTCTAATAAACTTCCTCTCAGAGAGCGTTCTTACCATGTTCATTCATTGAACCTTTTTATATGTTCATATTGTAAAACAAATAATAAAAATAAATGAAAAAATGGTCATGTGGCCATCATAGTACTTTCCCTATAATTTTGTTTCACGAAAACTAAATTTGGTTTTTATATTACATATGCTATTGCTTGTATCGGTGTTATACGAGTATTTTCCACTGATGTTATCAGGGATATTAACAAAAAACTGGTTAAATTCATCACATGATACTGAACAAGCAGAATTTTTTACATCAGATTTCCCCCTCATTTTATTGAGTACCTTCCATGTTGCCTGTGATTTATTCATGGAATTATTTACTAAGGTATCATTTGCACATTGCTTTGCAATTTTTATTGATAATCTATATCTAATTCTGAAATCATCTCTGATCCGTTTTTGTTCATGACAAGGATGAAATAAATAGTTCTCATGGAGGAGATTCAAAGTTTCTCGCATGTTATATAGTTCATTATTGAACCAAGATTTGTGTTTTTTTATTTGGCTTTGCAGTATAATATCTCATTTGGAAAGCGATATTTACACATTCAATTAAAGTAGTGATAAAAATATATAATGGGTAATTTATACATACAGAAATTCCATTATGATCAGATAATTAAGTTTTTAGACATGATACCGAAACCAATGATGAGTCATAATTATTAAAAACGATATCAATACAGTTATAATACCTTACACTAATTTGTGTAATTCATAAGAGGCTAATGCATCAGTTAAATATAATTCATTTAAGTCCTTTTTATTGAATGAGACATTTAAATCTCCTCCAAGCATAATATGCGTTTGATGGTGCTTAATTTTATCTAGAAATGACATTAAAATATTAAGAATCACATTAAAGTCACCTGACGGGGAAAGATACACACAAATTACATACAGTTTAAAAGCGTCCACATATATACATGACAATTCACATTTTTTATCTGAACTGATATTTGTCGTTATACCATTGTAACCATTACCATACGTATAGTATAGATCCTCCATAAAGGTTCGTATTACGAGCGTAGTGTGCTTTAGGTTCCATGTTTTTGATCGTAGATAGACTGCATTCATCGGAGAGCCAGTGTTCGAAATTCCAAGAATTTTATGAGGTTTATCAATTAACAAGTATTCCAGTTCCAAAAACTTATTCCTAATTGATCGAACATTCAAAAATAATATATTCAGCTGGATGCTATTTTCTTTTGGTAGAGGCGAAGTTTCTTCTTGAGATATATTTAGGTGGTTTCGGCTATGGATTGACGGTTTTGAAAATTTTCAGCCTTGGATTTTGTGAATCTCAACCTTCTGATATTGATTCCTATCGGTCAGGTTTGTTCGTCCATTAAAACCTCAAGGAATTTAAAATCAGCGCCTAACTTCAAAGATTTATTTCTGGTATTTGTTTTGAGTTCCTCAATTTGAATTATATTTATTTCAGAATGGATTGAGTGTAGGTAATCTTCCAATATTTTTTCATTTGCAAAAACATCACAGTTGCCTATATACAGCCATGCGATCTTTTTAGGAGCCCGTAATGATAAATCAACATTTCTTTTACCCGTTACGAGATTCGATTTATTTTTCTTAAAGGTTATAGTTTCCCAATTGTTCTTAATGCTTCGTGTGTTGCAATCGGAGCCATATTTACCATCTACCTTTTTAATTATATGAGTTGAACTTGTAGTTAGCATTATCTGGAGATTATCAGTGATATCATGTTTTGTACCGTATCAGGCGTTTCTGTTCTGGGAACCATTAATATTTCTGTTGCAGAGGGTTTTGTAGATACATTTTTACACTTGTTCAAATCTTTTTTTAGCTGAAATATTTCTTGATCTTTAGTCGACAACATAGATTCTAGACGTTCTATCTTACTAAGGAGGTGAATATTATTTGCACGTAATTCACATACCAGATTCTTGAGTACGAAATTTATGTCATCGCACTGTTTCGAGGCAATCTCAGTTTGATCGTTATTGCAACACTTTAACGTATCTTTATCAATTGCTGACTTTTGCAATTTCACTTTCCGGTTGATGCATCTCCAATGATACAGTTTATTACACGCTAAACAAATCATCCGAGATTTTTCAGTAATAATAATAATAGTAGGCAATAAGAGTTACAAATTAAAAGTAAGTAGCACTTGATATTTGATAGTTGACATATGAAATTCAATCTTGACAGTCGACAATTGACTAATGACATTTCTTAGTGCTGACAGTTGACTATTGTAGTTACAATTGAGTATAGGTAGTTTACAGTAACTGTTGTAAGTTGACAGTAATAGTTTGTAGTAAATGTTGACGAATGACAATGAATATATTTAATAGTTAAAACAATTGGTCATTCACAAATAACACTTTACATTTTTAAATTTACATTATTAAATGTAATGCACTTGACATTAACAGTTATAATTGAGAATTAAAATTAGTTATTAAAAGATATACTCAAGTATAGATTCTAACAAGTAATTCTTGATACTTGACAGTCGACATATGACAGATGATCATTGACAAACTGACAGATTACCATTAATAGGTACTTGACAGTAACAGCTACAGTTACTGCGTTGGCAGTGGTAATTAATAGTTTATGTTAACAAATGGTAATTAATATTTGAACATTAACAAATAACATTTATGCATGCCGTTTGAAGATTGACTAGTAAGTTAGGGGGTTTACAGTAATAGTTACAGTGGCTAGTTGATAGTGGCTATTTATAGTAGATATTAACGAGTGACAGTTTATAGTTATTAATTGCTGTCAATTGACAGTTGATTATTACAGGTAGGTAATATGCAAAAACAATAAGGTTAGCAATAACAGTTTTCAGTTGACAATATCATAATCATAAATATTAAAAAGTAATAATTGATATTTTACGAACGACAGTTATTAATGCCAATTAACAATTGTTTCTTAAACCTAGGCAGTTGACTGTAACAGTTACAGTTAGTAAGAATAGTTAATAATTGACAGTGGCTATTAACAACAGTTGTCAACAGATGATAATTTATATTTACGATGAACTCTAAAGTATCCATTGTCACTTAATAATAATACTCCACTGTCAATATTTAAATGTCATTATCAACATTATTATGTTTT
This sequence comes from Ontholestes murinus, assembly GCA_963969525.1. Taxonomy (NCBI): domain Eukaryota; kingdom Metazoa; phylum Arthropoda; class Insecta; order Coleoptera; family Staphylinidae; genus Ontholestes; species Ontholestes murinus. The sequence continues at coordinate 79,100 of CAXAKX010000565.1, read as the reverse complement.
ATTATTATTAATTAAAATTAACGATTAATTACCAGTAGTCATTTGACACCTGGCAGTATTAACTGTTTTTGTCAAAGATCAATTATTAACGATCAACTGTCATATATTTATAATTACTTGCTGAACATTTAAGGATGAATGTTAATAGCGACTATTTTTACATAAAATTGACACATAACAGTAACATTGACAGTTGATAATTAAAAGCTGTTAATAACAGTTGTGGAATATCAGTTGATAGTATAGTAACAGTTTTTGAGTTAAAAATAATTTGTTGGAGACAATTGACAATAACAGCTAACTGTTGTTATTTGATATCTAACAGTTAAACAATTACAATTACAGTTGTCAAGAAGCAATATATGACGATCAATTTTCAGATGTCAACTGTCATATGTAATAGTCAACTGCCATATTAACAGTTAAGATATGACAGTTGGTTGTTGACAAATAACAGTTTTTAATGGCAGTTGACATTAACAATTAGAGTTAGCAGTTGATAATAATAGTTAATAGAAGATATTAACAAGTAATAGTTGGCATATGACAGTTAATCTAATAATTTATATCTGACAAATAACAGTTATCACTGCCAATTGGTAGCTTATGAATGACAGTGAATATTAGCAAGTAACAATAGATACTTGAGAGTTGATTGTTCACAGAATATTTTTGACAAATGACATTTATTAATGTCTATTAATAGATGACTATTAAACGTTAATAATAAGTTACAGTTACGGTTGACCTTAGTGACCATAGTGATAATTTATAATAGATTTTTTTAAATGATAATTGATTTTTGATAGTCATCATATGACAGTTAGTCTTTGATAAATGACAGTTATAAGTGCCAACTGAAAATGACTATTAAATATTGGTAGCTGATAGTAGTAATTACAACAATAACAATGACAGTTGGAATTTAACTGTGGCAGTTAATAGTATGTTGTTTTGTTTAATATATATTTGATAGTTGATGTATGAGAGTTGATATCGACAGTAACAGTTACAGTTGACAGTAGGAGTTAAAAGTTGATCTGATAGATCGTGGATATATGACCATTAATAGATTACAGTTATTAGTGCTAATTGATAGATGATTGTTAAAAGTTACTAGTTGACAGTAAAAATTACAGTTGTCAGGTAAAGTTAGGAGTTGACAATGACAGTTAATAGTAGATATAACCAAGTGACAATTGATATTTGAGAGTTTATCGTTGACAGAAAATCATTGACAAATAACTTTTATTAATGTCAATTTACAGATTACTAAGTTACAATTACAGTTGACCACAACAGGTCATAGTGAGAATAATTAATAATAGATATTAATTAATAACAATTGATATTTGATAGTTATCATATAATAATTAATCTTTGACAAATGATAGCTATTAGTGCCAATTGACAAATGGCCATTAAAGATTGTTAGCTGATTTTAATAGTTACAATTGGCAATGCCAGTTATAATTCAGCACTGGCAGTTAATAGTATGTGTTAACAAGTGGCAATTGATATTTGATAGTTGTCGTATGACAGTAGATGCCAATAGTAACAGTTACAGTTGGAAATGGGAGTTAATTGACAATAAATATTTGATTGTTGATAAAAGACATATGACCATTAATAAATCACAGTTATAAGTGCTATTTGATAGATAATTGTTAAAAGTTAATAATTGTCAGTAACAATTACAGTTTACAAGAAATGTTGGGATTTGAGAATGATAGTTAATAATAGATATAACCAAGTGACAATTGCTATTTAAGAGTTTATCGTTGACAGTAGATCATTGACAAATGCCTTTTATTAATGTCAATTGACAGATTGCTGAGTTACAATTACAGTTGAGCATAAAAGGTCATAGTGAGAATAATTAATAAGACATTTTAATAAATAACAATTGATTGACAAATGACAGCTATTAGTGCCAATTCACAAATTATTGATTAATTAAAGATTGGTAGCTGATTGTAATTAGTTACAATTGACAGTGCCAGTTAGAATTTAGCACTGGCAGTTACTAGTATGTGTTAACAAGGGGCAATAGTAACAGTTACAGTTGGCAATGGGAGTTAAGATATAACAATAGTAGTTAATTGTCAATAAATATTTGATTGTTGATATCATATGACCATTAATAAATCACAGTTATAAGTGATATTTGATAGTTATTGGTAAAAATTAATCATTGACAGTAACAATTACAGTTTACAAGTTGGGAGTTGACAATGACAGTTAATAGTAGATATAACCAAGTAACAATTGATATTTGAGAGTTGATCGTTTATTGATAAATGCCATTTATGAATGTCAATTGACATAAGACTATTAAAGATTGATCATTTTAAGTTACAATTGCAATTGACCATAACAGGTAATAATAATTGTTAACAGTTGACAGTAACAATTACAGTTGCCAAGGAAATTTGGGAGTTGATAATGACAGTTAAAAGTGATAATTGATATTTGAGAGTTGGTCGTTGACAGAAGATCATTAATAAATGACATTTATTAAGGCTAATTGACAGACGACTATTAAAGATTGGTAGCTGGTAGTAGTTGATAGTTACAACTGACAATGATAGTTGGGATAATTAATAGTCAACATGTGGCAATTGATATAGTTGATGTATGAGAGTTAATGCCATCAGTAACAGTTAGAGTTGACAGTGTCAGTTAATAATAGGCCTTAACAATTGACAATAGATATTTGTTAATAGTAGATATAACCAAGTAACAATTGATATTTAAGAGTTGATCGTTTATTGATAAATGACATTTATGAATGTCAATTGACAGATGATTAAAGATTGATCATTACATTTGCAGTTGACCATAATAGGTAATAATGAGAATTACTATTGGGTATTAATTTATAACAACTGAAAGATAATTAATTATTGTCAATAACATATTAGTGCTAATTGACAAATGACTATTAAATGTTGTTAGCTGTATCTAATATATACAGTTGATAGTGATATTTGAGGTTTGACAACGACAGACAATAGTAGGTGACAATTGGTATTTGATAGTTTACATATGACAGTTGATGCCAACAATAATAGTTAAAGTTAACAATTAACAGTTATTGGTGCCAATTGTTGATGGCTGTTAAAAGTTAATAGTTGAATTGGGAGTTGACAATGACAGTTAATAATAGATATAACCAAGTGACAATTGATATATAAAATTGATATATGGCACGATGTTTGATCATTGAGAAATGATACATATTAGTGCTAATTGGCAAATGTTTACTTGCAGTTGACATTAATATTTAATAATGCTGATAACGCTATTTACACATTGACACTGAATATTAACAAGTGACAATAAAGTCTTGAGAGTTAATCGCTGACAGAACATCATTATCAAATTACACTTATTGATGTTAATTGACATATGACTATTAAACGTTGTTGATTAAAATCACAGTTGCAGTTGACACTAAATGGTCATAGTAATAATTAATGATAGATATTAATAAATGACATAAATGATAGGCGTTGATATATTATCAAAGATAATATGTCAACGCTGGTAGGTTGGTAGCTGATAATAATAGTTACAATTAACAATAACACTTGGAATTTTGTAGGTACAGTTAATAGTAGGTGTTAACAAGTGGTAATTGGTATTTGATAGTTAAAGCATGACAGTTGATGCCAGCAGTAACAGTTATAGTTGACAATAGGAGTTTTATATTGATAGAGGCAGTTAATAATAGGCGTTAACAATTGACAGTAAATATTCAATTGTTGATATCTGACAGTTGATCGTTGACATATGACTATTGATAAAAGTTAACAGTTGACAGTAACAATTATAGTGGCCAAGGGAAGTTAATAGTAGATATAACCAAGTGACAATTGATATTTGAGAGTTGATCGTTAACAGAAGATCATTGATAAATGACATTTATTAAGGCCAATTGACAGATGACTATTAAAGATTGGTAGCTGGTAGTAATGGTTACAATTAAAATTTTAGTTATATTATTTATAATGGTATGTATTTTTGATTTACTTATGAAGAGAAACAAAGCAAACAATACATAAATAAATAAATAAATTGACAATGATAGTTGGGATAGTAAATAGTCAACAAATAGCAATTGATATAGTTGACGTATGAGAGTTGATGCCATCAGTAACAGTTAAAGTTAACAACAAATATTAAGAGTTGACAGTGTCAGTTAATAACAGGCCTTAACAATTGACAATAGATATATGATTGCTGGTAATTGTCACTTGATCGTTGACATATAACCATTAATAAACTAGTCTTATTAGTACCAATTGATAGATTATTGTTAAAAGTTAATAGTTGACAGTAGCAGCTGGGAGCTGACATAACACTTAATAGTAGATATAACTGAATAACAATTAATATTTGAAGTTGATATACAACAGAGTTAATCATTGAGAAATGGCAGATACAGTAGCTAGATGATTAATAATAGTAGATGTAGTTATTTATTTATATCTTTGTACTCCTTTTTAACAAAATATGACAAGATTTATATTACAAAATATATATCCTTGACAAGTGATCATTTACAAACGAGAGATATTAGGTTCATTTTGCAGATGACTATTAAAGGTAAGCAATTAACGGTAACAATTACATTCTTGAATTTTCTCGGCGTTAACTTCGTGGTACATTTTCAATTTTAAAAAAATAAATAAAACTTTTAACTTTTTTATACCACTTTTTATAGCACATTTAGAGTTGACAATGTCAGTTGCTAGAGAACAGTGATATTAAATAGTAGATGTTAATGAGTGACAATTGATATTTGACAGATAATATATTACAGTTGATTGTTAACACTTGGTCATTAACAAATGACAATTATTTGTGACACATAACAGTTGGTTACCAATAACAGTTGGAGTTGCCGATGGCAGTTAGCATATAATAGTGATACCTAATTGTAGATTTTAAAAAGTGACAATTCATATTTGGTAGTTGGCGTATGACACAAATAGCAGTGCCAATTGATAGATGGCTATTAAATGTTGGTACATAATAATAGTAGTTACAGTTGACAAAGATAGTTGGTATTATCAAATGACATTTACTAATGTCAATTGACAGATGACAGATTTAATCGTTGTTACTTTAAAGTTACAATTGATCCTCTCCCAGATCATAATGAGAATTATTAATAGATAATAATAAACCACAATTGATATTTGATAGTTATCATATAATACTTAATCTTTGGCAATTATAAACTATTAGTACCAATTGACAAATGTCTATTAAAGGTTGGTAGCTGATAGTAATAGTTACAGTTGACAATTATAGTTGGGATTTGACAGTTAATAGAGGGTGTTAACAAGTGGCAACTGATTGTTGATAGTTGACGTATGACAGTTAATAATAATAATAATAATAATAATAATAATAATAATAATAATAATAATAATAATAATAATAATAATAATAATAATGTCTTTATTTGTCCAACAGGATAACCCAATTACAGAAGAAAAATTTGAAGATGTAATAAAGGAAAAATACATATAAATAAATGAAGTAGTAAACAAAAATGGATAATAATACTAAATTAAAATGTCACAAAATTGTTTTTCCGCGCACTGACACAATACAATCACAGGTGAAAGCTGCAATACATTGGTACGCGCCGATGGTAATCTATATGTTGATGAAAATCGTGTAGGTTTTACAGGGACATTAAATGAAACACTGGCGAGAATTTCAGGGCAGTCCACTTCTCCATCTAAAAGTTTCTTCATAAAAGTTGCACATCACAGATTTCTTCTGTCGGCGAGTGACTCTATTTGGTGATGCTGGAGAAGATCTTCTTGAGACGTTCCAATTGGTGGATAAGCACGGTCCAGTTTAAACGATAGAAATTTTAAAAATCGACGATGAATGCGATCCAACAAAAGTGAGTGACTAGCTTAAATAGGAAACCAGATCAAAATATTATATTCCATTTTACTCAACACAAAGGCGGAATAGAGATATTTTATAGCATCAACATTGGAAAAGTCGCGGCTAACACGAAGAATAAATCCTAAAGCCTTCGATGCATTTGTACGGACAGATTCAATATGAAGTTTAAACGTGAGTTGGTTGTCAAAAGAAATTCCTAAATCTTTGAACCTAGTACATCTCGATAAATAGTCTCCGTTGATCTGTTAACTTGATTCAAGTAAAGTACGAGTGCGGAAATAACTTACCACACAACATTTGTTGACATTTAGTACTAATCTAACTCTCTTCTCAATCAGCAATTACATTTAAATTCGATTGTAGAGTGATTACATCATTCCAAGAATTAATTTTTAGGTAAATGGCCAAAATGGGAAGGTAAGCATTCCCAATAACTCATTAATAAAAATATTAAACAAGAGGGGGTCAAGACAAGAACCTTGCGGAACACCATTGGCAGGTGAAAATTCGTAGGATTTAAAACCATTATCAAATACATAACATGAACGATTTTGTAAATATGACCCAATGAGTTTAGTAACAGCAGGAACAGCACCCAAATGATTAAGTTGATTGAAGATTATAACGTCAACTTGACCACGAGCATCTAGAGAATCTGCTAGATATTGCGAAATTGTTGCCAGATTTGTTGTCGATCTGGCAGGCATAAATCCGTGTTGATATGTAGATATGAAGGGACCCACTCCTTTAAATTAGTTATTATGTAATACATTTTCAAAGATTTTTGCAAAGTTAGAAAGGATCGATATTGGACGATAATTACAAAGATGGGATTTGTCACCTTTCTTGAAAACAGGACATAGTCTAGCACGTCTCCAAATGTTTGGGAACTGACAAGAAGAAATTGAGTAATTTAAAATCGTAAACAATGGCTGGCAATTGCGAATCTACAGTCGCGAATTAAAAAAGCGGTGAATTTCTTTAGAAGGCGTGACGTTATAATAATAAGTTGAGACTCGTCGACTTTATTAATCAGGAATGGCGGATGTACAGTTGAATCGTTGCCCTGTGTAGGAGTTGAATCTCGATTGAAATTACTTTTAAAGATCAGCGAATCCATTAACTATGTCATTGGGATCAGTGAATTCTTGCTGGTCAGTAGGTACCACACTTGGGATTCGAGTAGTTCCACGCTTACTAGAGACGAAATTCCATAAGTCAGACGGGTTTTCTTTTAATTTATTTTCCGCGTTGCAAATAAATAAGGAATATGCTTCAGAAATTTGACGCTTAATTAAAGTACATAATCTTTTAAATTCATGAAGAAAATGAGGATTTTTGGTTTTATGCCACATCTTTCTATAATAAGACTTGGAATTTAAATTACCTTTAATTTCAGACGAAAACCATGGTGGCTGTTTCTGTTTGTTAGATTTGTATGTAGGGACATGTTTGTAGAGAACATAATAAAGTATATCATAAAACCTGGTAACCATTTCATCGACATTATTAAACGAATTGAATATACTCCAATCTAAGGTATAAAGTTCGTTGTACAAAGATATAAAGTTAGCCCTACGGAAATTAAATCTTGTGTTGTCGTTAAATCTAACAACGAATTGTATGTGTTATGGATATTGTTGTATTGTTTTATGTTAAGGATATCAGTGAAATATTTAAAACAAGACGATTTAGAATTTGGGGACATATGTTCATACTGTATTGATGGAATATTAAAATCACCTATAATTATAAATTTTTGATCCATTAAGAGAACTTCCAATTGTGAGGATAGTATTTCTAAATTATTGTAGGATATGTCTGGTGGAATATAAACAACCCCAATAATAATAGTATTGGAGGCAAAATGACATTTGCATAAAATACAATCAATGAGTGTAACGGTGTTTGTAATTTGATACCAACAGTTACAGTTACAGTTAACAATATGAGTTAAAAGTTGATAGCGGCAATTAATAATAGACGTTAACAATTGACAATAGATATCTGATAGTTGATCACTGATAAATGATCATTAATAAAATACAGTTATAATAATATTTGACAGTAACAGTTAGAGATGACAGGGAGATGAATATAGATATAAAACAATTTACAGACGACACAATACATGTTAAAAAGATGCTGAACATAGTATATATAAAATAGAGCATCTTAGCGCTTAAGAAATCGGCGTAAATTACAAAGATCGCCACCGAAAAAATATAATTGCTGTTGTTAGCGTTTTGGGCTATCCTACATAAGGCAAAATTCTTGGCATAGTCAGTTCGCATAAAGGGGACGTGAAAGGTGTGTTTAGTTCTAACATTCTTGGATGGTACATGCAGTCCAAGGAACTGCATGTAGGAGAGTTTATTAATCCATTAGCAAGTGGAAGCAGAAGATAATGTCAGCTTGTATTCTACGTTCCCTTGGAGGGGATAATCCAACATTATAAGTGTCATGAATCAAAGCTAAATTGAATTTGTATGCAACGTGATTGATAAATTTATTCTGAATTTGTTCAAGCACCGATATGTCCTTTGCTGTATAAGGAGACCATATTAGCTCGCAGTATTCTAAATGGGGGCGGACGAGAGTTTTATACAGGCAGATTAATGTCGCTGAACTAATGAGAATCTTTTAATGAAACCAACAATTTGCATATCTTTTGATGCTATGATTGATATGTGTTTGGAGAAACACCAATTACTAGTAAGATGAATGCCCAGGTCTTTGATTTCGTTAACACGGCTTAATGTTGCGCCTCCGAGAAGGTAATTATTGCAGCATAAATTTAACTTTTTTGATAAAGTGATAACATAACATTTTATTAAGCCGGCACCAATCTACGAATCTATTTAGATCCTCCTGCATCATAGTCGAAGATTCCGTATTAATAAAAGCCGAGTATATCTTGATATCATCGGCGTACAATAAATATTGACAATGTTTAAAACATTTGCAGACGTCGTTGATAAAAACGTTAAATAGAAGAGGCCCTAAATGGAACCTCTGCGGGACCCCAGAAGTGCCTCTAACAGCTGAATATACTGTAAAACCAATACGGTCAGCCAAAGTTCGATCTATGAGATAGGACTTTAACCACCTCAGCATGACACCACCAATACCCAACTGAGCCAATTTATTAATCAAAAGGTTGTGATCAACGCTATCAAATGCCTGAGAGAAATCAGTGTAAACTGAGTCAACATACTCACCTTTCTCTAAGGCACTGCCCGTACAACAGTGGGATGGTCGCTGTTGAGCATCCGGCTCTAAACCCATGCTGGTGATTGTCCAATAAGACGCCAAGGCAACTAGTCAAATAACGAGTCACAATTCTTTCAAATATTTTAGCAATATATGAAAGAATTGATATGGGACGGTAATTGCTGTCAATGATTCTTAGGCCACCGTTATGAATAGGTATAATAAATGCAGTCTTCCAGCACGAAGGGAAGACACCTTGATTAAGTGATTGTCTAAATAGAAGCCAGATGGGTCTACTGAGAGAAAATGCGCATTCACTAAGGATAATAGTCGGCTATCCATCAGGACCGGTACACTTTGTGACCTTTAGATCTAATAACTCACGTAAGATAGTGGAAAATTTTATTGATATTTCATCCTTGACAGTTAGTAATTGACAAATAGTAGTTATTAGTCCTAATTTGTAATTGACTAATAATTATAAGCAAGTAATAGTTGCATTTATCTATGCTATTGACAGAAGACAGTGACATTAATATAGACGAGTGACAAATAATATTTGTTAGTTAACATATCACACTTGATTATTGGAAAATGACAATTATTAGTCCCAGTTTAGAGTTGACTTCCAAAAATGGGCAGTTGAGAGTAACAGTTGTTTAATGAAAAATTACAGTTATTAGTCTGAATCAATAGTTGACTATTGAAATAACAGAGTTGACAATGTCATTTAACCGATTGCAATGATTTTTATTAGTACATGTTAAAAAGTAGCAATTGAATTTTGAAGGTATGACTGTTGATCGTGGATAATCATTATAAAAATATAGTTATTACTGTGACATGAGGCAAACTGTAGCCGTTGGAGTCATTAAGGCTGTCACTTTCAAAGATCCATCTTCTGGAAAAGTAACGAAAGCCGCTGAAAAAGCCACTTCTACTTTACATTCCGTTATTTTTTTTACATATAAATATGATAATTCACAACTGACTATTAAAGGAAGATCGGCGAGAGTAACAATTGCAGTTGAAAATAAAAGTGATAGTTAATAGTAGATATTAAAAATTGACAGTTATTATTTGACAGTTGACAGATGATAGTTAATCGTTAACTGTTTATAGTTGAGCAATGAGAATTATTAGTGCCACTTGTCAGTTGACTATCATATGTAACAGTTACAATTGAGAATAATAGCTGGCAGTTAACAAAGACAGTAAATAGTAGATATCAAAAAGTAACGATTAATATTTGATAGTTGACAGTTGATCCTTATTGTTTTTGTGGTAATTTACAGTTAACTATTAAAGATAAGCAATTGGTAGTAATAGTTATATTTGACAATAAACGTTAAGTGATGACAGTGGTTGGTAATAGTAAAAGTGACGATTAATATTTGGCAATTAATATATGACAGTTGAGCATTGCTAAATTACAGCTATTATTGCGAATCAACTCAACAGTTGGCTATTAAAGGTAGACAGTGACAGTCAATAATGACAGTTGGCAAATGACTGATAGGTTATAGTAGATATATCAACAATTGACAATTAAAGTTTGATAATTAATCGTTAACAATTGATAATTAACAGTTTTTTTTAGGCACAATGGGCCTAGTGAGGCCTAAGTGCTCTGGTCAATGATTTGATCACCCTTGGCAAACTCAATACAGATCCAGAATAAGAGTTTTTGGGTTAATTAACAGTTGACTATCAAATGTAGACATTTGTACAATTCATTTCAATCTTGGCGTCCTTAACATGGACCTATATATTTTTAACCAACCAATTTCCAATTAACAATTTCCGAAGAGCACGCCTGTTGACGTGCGGAAAACTTTAAAAAAACTCGCGTCCTTCTTCCCGTGGACTAATTAAGTTGTAATAAAATCGTGCGCGTCCGTTCCGTGCGGGAATCCCTTATAGGCGGGCGGGATTAACTTTAAGAGGATTCGCGCGGTATTGTGCTCGGAATAGCAAATTAGGATTATGAGAGTTTCACTCCGTACCTAACGAAAATTCCCTGTTCGCCGGGAAAATTTACATTTACATTTCCCGGCGACGACCTCGCCCCCCATTCGCCCCCCTAACCCCCGTCCTCTACACTTCCTAGGCGCGACGCCTCGACCTGTTGATGGAATACTAATCCCACAAATAACGCGGTCGTCACTAGGATAATAAATCGGACGCGGGTTTAATTTCATAGTTTAAAAGTTTACAAATACGAAACAGAACGCGAATAAATATAGAATTATTCTCACCCTGAGTTATAATTACTCTGTGAAAACATTTCGTTTTCCTGTTTATAACTGCGCTCTGCTGTTAAGACTCAAATAGGTTGAAACCAGTTCGTAGCTTTGGGCGATATTATTCAACTTACATTGTAACTATTGTTGAGGATTTATCTATTCAATAAGAGAAATCAGACAATAGATGCCAATAACTACTCTATCGTAACAAATAGATATAATATTTTTAAGGTATCATAGTATTTTGTAGAAGAGATCATTTGTGATAACAGCAAATAGGTAAGAGTTAGAGATGAATAGGGATCGGAAGAAGAAGATTAACAATCATTAGTTCTTAGCTCTGTAGTGATACCTTCATGTAACTTTATTTTTCTCAAGATTTGCATTTTTTTACTCTGCTAAAACTCAGTTTTCCACTTGACAAAAATAGATCTGAAGAATTAATCATTTGTTGTTGAAGCGAATTACTTTTCTGTTATTAAGTATCATAGTATTTTGTAGAAGAGATTATCTGTGATAACATTAGCAAATAGGTAAGAGTTAGACATGATTAGGGATCAGAAGAACAATCATTAGTTCTTAGCTCTGTAGTGATGCCTTCATGTAACTTTATTTTTTCTCAAGATTTGATTTAGAAACATGATTGAATATTTTATTTATTGAATACAACTGGATAATACAATTGATAGATTTACTAGTTTCAAGCACATACTGTTGAGGGAATTTACTTTTTCTTATGCTCGTCGCGCGCTCTAGTGTTTTAAACAAAATCCACCATCACCTTTCTCTGTCGCCTCAACATTTATCTTCGTTCTACTTGGAAGGGAACGTTGTATATTAAAAGATCAGCATGCTAGTAACCCAATTTCAGCCGTTACGCAAATACAGCGCGCTAATTAAATGGGTTTCGACGTCGAATTTGTTGTTTGGAAACAAAACGGGCGACGTTTTAATTATCCCCTCAGCACGTGACATCGCACACATTTCATGAATTACTTTATCCAACAATTTTACAACGTCTATATATTAATAGGAAATGTCATACTTATTTAATTAGAAAAAAAATATGTTATTACTGATGAAGGTTTAAATTAAATTACAATTGGTTTGTTTCATAAAAAGAAATCAGTTTTTGGATGTTTCACCATCAAATTTTTCTTCAAAAGCCAATGATGAATAATAATGTTGCAATTTTAAAATAATTGCGATATTCTGTTTTGAAAGATTCTTCCCAATAATATAAAATATCTCGAACAGAAATCTCAATTTACAGTCCAATACGATATAGGTCGTTCATTATCCTAGGAGGGGTGCAAATATCGCAAAGACATAAAGAAGCGGCACGACGGTATTACACAATCGATTGGTTTGTTATAAATTGCAGGCACAATACATCCCCTCTGGTACAAATAAAATACTTTTCGTTCCGTTTGATTCCCGCTTATTTATGACGCAAACAGGAAAACAGGGTCCACTTTTACGATCGCTGATTTTCCCCCGATCATTCGTCCCTGTTTTTTTTTTTTAAGACTGGCGCCGGTTTTTATTTTTCTTAGCGCTGGAATCGATACTAATATGTTTATATTGGAATAGCAATAAAACTTCTTATTCATCGTGAAAGTTTGTGTGTGTGGACGTCATAACAGATTAATTTATAGAGGTGGTGGGAAAATAAAAGGGATTCATTGAATGGCCAATGTTGTATTATATTTGGAGTTGAAAAAACTGAAGAAATAAATTTAATTGGTCAAAGTTTTTAAAAATATTTATTTAGAAATAACCAGAAACTAAATTAACTGATATTTTAGTAATCAAAGAGTTTACGTTTTTACCTTCAAAAATCTCAAGCCAAATGAGGCAAAATCAATGAAATGAGGGTAAAATGATTAAGAAATGATCTATAGATAAGTGGATTAACAACAATGGTAGGTAGGTGAAAGAGTGGGCGAGGGAAGAGGGATAGGAGATATTAAATGGATGCACAGAAGTGAATTGGGAAGATAAGAAAACATATATTGGGCAACAGGTATCGACAGTGATTGATTACATAGCCATCAAGGGATTTTCAAGAAAAGAAGTGAGAACAATGGAACTGGAAGAGATAATAATATCGGAAAAGTAGATGGGTAAAGATAAAGAAACGGAGAAAAAACAAGTATATGAAATTGGAAAGTGGTTAAATACTATAGTTATATGAAGAACAAATTAGAAAAGGTTCAGTGGGATGAAATTTGATCATTGGAAGAGTTAGTGTCATAGTGGGATGCGGAAATGAAGGGAAAACATGGGGAAACGTGTTCTTGAGTCGATGAAGAACGTCGAAATGCAAAGAGAAAAGTGAGAAAACCAATAAAAGATGGCATGGACTACAAGATTGGAAGAACAACATCTAGGAAGAAATTGCCAACATAACCCCTACTATAGTGGCAAGAGTCAATACCAGAAATCGGTTTACCTCAGCGTATGCAGAATGATGGACACCACCTACCTGATTTGATCTTCAAAACTATGTGTAACGAAACTTTTATGAATGTGCCTACATTACAAAATATAAATGCAAAGGTTCTGATTAATTCAAAACGTTTTATTAAGTTTTGAAAAAAGGAAGTTATGTTGACGAACCCTGTATAATACACATATGTTCCATCGCCATTTATTAATAACAGCAACTTTTGGAACAGCTTTAGTCTTTTTACTCTTTATTGTCTTATTCATATTGTCCTTCTCTATTAAATCCCTCAGGTTAGTGTTATGATGAGAAATAGCGCCAGATAAACTATAGAAATTAGATTACAGCCTGAAGTAGTATGTAATCAATCAGAATCAAAACTTAAATCGTATTTCTTCTTCTTTATAACCAGCGTTAACAAACACCACGGAGTTGCATAACCTACCGCAATAAAACGGTCCTTAAAAAGCAAACTAGCTCAAACAGCACACATTTTCTTTCAGTCTAGGTTTATACTTAAGCATATACTGACTAAGTTGTTGTAGCCTCAAGAAATCTTAGACAGTTTTTCAAATCGTTTTTAATCTAGATTCAGCTACTCCTATTTTAGGAGCCGATCCCAATGCCGATGAGCCTAATTTTGAGTAAGAGCTTCCCAGTCATACGAATTTATGATTTATGGACAATTTTAACGCCTTAATTTTTCCATCTGGTATTCTGAATAGAGTTTTACTTTTGCAATAGTTTAAGAAAAGCCTGCCACTAATAACGCCTCGTAGTTTGTGTCAAGATTTGATTCTAGGGGAAGAATTCAAAACAATTTCTTGAATATTGTCAGCGTTTACTAGGTGGAACATTTCTATTAAAATTAAATAAAACACTCCTCACTTTGTTTTACGCCTGCAAATCCACATAAGAAAGTTAATGTCCTTGTTAAACCTCTCCAATACAAAATAAATTACCAGGCTGGCGAAGAGTGGTGATAATGAGTCCCTTTGCTTGACTTCCCTTTGAATATTTGACGGTTATCTCAAGAACTGGTAAACATAGACGAGTGTTAAATATGTGTATCGATTGCCTTAAATACATGAAGAGTATGCCAACGTTCAGGATTATAGCAAGCATGGTTAATTTCTCCAACTCATCGGTTTCATTGTAGAAGACTCTAGCTAGAGATCATCATATCATATTATTACAGAACTAGGTCTAAAGTATCACATTCTTAAAATGACAGTTCTAAAAAAGTTTGGGGTACACATTGCCAAGGAAGTAGGTGTTAAACCTAGTTTTATAAACTCGTGGTAATCACGTTCGGCCGCATTAGCAGTATCAATTACTTCGTTACGTTTTCAAAAGACAGTTTTAGATGTTATGAATGTTTTAAATGATAACTAATTTCAGTGTTTTTTGAAGTTACCTACGAATATTCAGTTTGACTTTAATTCCGTTTTGCTGTGTATACAATGACATGTGTTAATGATGGCAAATGCAGGGGAAGTTTCGAAGTTTCTTGATAACAGAACAATGGCTGTCAGCTTGGTATAGAAGAAAAGGTCACCTTGGTAAAGGTTAGAGGTGGGTCAGGAGAGAGAGAAAGGAAAAGATGAATGCAAACAAAATATAAAAATGTTTTATTATATGTAAGTGAAGAGGATACATGGAGGCATTTGGCAGAGGAGTGTAAAGGAGAGTGTGCGTAATAGGCAGAAAGAAATAAAAAGGTGACTCAATGGATGAGGGAAGATGGTGCCGAAGTAAAGGATGAAATTGGGTTAGGGAAAGATGTTATCCCCCTACCCTGTTGAGGGCAAAGTTGGTACTATTAATTTGTCTCATAGCCATTGACTTCATCTTAATTACAGCAATTTTTGGAGCTTTAATCTTTAATCTTTATTGTCTTTAACTATTAAATCCGTTACTATGGTGTCATGTCGAGGACTGATGCCTGATTTACTCCAGATCAGAATCGCTAGAAAGTAAATTAAAGTAAGTGTGTAAATAATAATTGTGTATAAATAGCGTTAAGAAATACGAACTTAATTAGATTCAAAATTTGAATCGAGTTACTTGTGCCTCGCCGACGAACTCAAGAACCTCAGAGTACAATTTCTCCCTTATAACCAGCGTTAACATCCAGTGTTCTCAAAAATCATAATAGCTCATACAGCACATATTTTCTTCCAGAGTGTATTAGTACTTAAGCAACATATACTGATTAAGAAAGCATATATGTTATTATAACCCCGGTTATCTCACGATGACATTTGATGATGGCATGTGTATAGAATGCCTTCAATACATGAAGAGTAGGACAACACTCAAGACTGTCGCAATTACGTTAACTCATCGGTATAAATGTAGAAGACTCTAGTTAGAGGTTCACAAAAAATCATATTATTACAGAACACAGCTTGGTATGCAGTCCAAACGACTATATCCTTGACAATGAGATCAATATTAAACTTAGTTCTATAAACTCAAGGTAATGACGTCTGGACCAGATGCAGCGCTCACTGCGACTTTGAACCTCGTAATCCAGTCCAAAAACTTTAGGGTACTATTTTCCCTTATAAACAAAGATACTGACGAGATTGTAACTGAGGCGTATATAATGTTTGTGGAAGTTTTAACGATAATGTTCTAACTGATAGAGAATGGTTTCAACGTTTATAGAATGGTGATTTCAAAAACTATGAATAATTGTGAAAATTTAATTCCAAAAAACTCATGTCATCAGTCCAGAAAAGAAAATTGGTTTCCGAATTTGAATTGTTAGTCTCCTAAATTAGACTATTCGCTTTTTTAACAATTACAACAAAAGAACCGAGTATGTATCCAAGTGCGATATTTAAGGCATTGTATATTTTCATTTTTCCTTCTTCGCATAATAACCAAAACTATCGATTATAAGGCATTTTTTACGTTTCTGAATTCTTTTAATAATGCGAGAAGACTAAGGGCCATTTGTAAATGGATTTTTCTGGGCTCGTAGTGATATTTCTTCAAGTATTCTTTTAAACCGTCATCATAATCCATGCAAGAAGTTATAACAGGAGTTTCAGAATGTTGTAAAACATTAGCTGGTGCAAATTGATTATCTGTAAAGTCATTCCTATACACGAGCCAAACTTTAGAATCGCGAAAAACACTCTTTTCAATTCCCCTAATGGCGTTTGATATATTTCCCCCCTTCTTTTTATATAAGCTAAGGAATATTTCCTAAGCTTGTGTAAAATAAGACTGCAGACTACCAAAAAATTAACCTGGTCTACATCTATCTATAACAGAATGCCTATCGAAACTTTTACAAACTTCAGTCAATCTTGGAATATCTTAGTATTCAGCCAAACTTATAACGAGATACTTATTTAAAATTGTGTGATTATTGAAGTTGTATCCACTCATCTTCTTGCTATTTTTACAGCCAATGCTTTCTGATTAAATATTAATCTCGAGAAATCCTACAATAAGGATATCCCCCTTATCTTGAAGTCAAGTTTAGCAATTTTAAATTAGTCAATTTTGAAAGTAATTATCTTCCTTGAGGAAATTAATCTATTTCTACGAAAATCGAAGAAAATGTGCGGCATTTTTTTACTCAGCTAAAACTTATTTTTCCACTTGACAAAAACGGATCTGAAGAATTAATCATTTGTTGTTGAAGCGAATTACTTCTGCGTTTCCCTCGACAATTCCTTGAAAAAAAATTCCACCACTCTTCAAATATTAAGTTTTCCACTGCCGGAATAAAACAAGAGGAAATAACACGAGCCGGATGTGTCACGTACAGGAGACACGAGCCAATGGCGAAAACGTCAGCTAACCGGAAATCAATTACATCCCCCGCGCGTCGAATTGACTGCTGTTGCCTTGTATTTCATCCCCGGATGGAGATTAATAATTTTTGGACGCCTCATCACACCCTTAATAGGGAGATTCCTAAACGTCAAGAGTCTGCGTGGGATGTTAATCGATCCTCGCATTCCTCGCATTGTTTTTCCACCGTTTCAATTGAATTTTTCACATAACCCGTTCCGCGCTTATTGATTCGTGGGCGGAAGCGGAAATTTTCATCAATCGTGCCGGACTTACAGTCATCTCAGCGTTAGACTGAGGGTTGTAAATTAAATTTTTACGGGACGACGACGAAAAAAAAGGAGGAGAGGGGCAATTTTCATGTTCGCAATGCGGCTCGTAAATTTAGGGAAAGGTCCACACGTGCAATAAAACAACGAGTCATGATTAACAGGTGGCACGGGAGACATCCCTTCGGTTGCTCTGGGGATGGTTAACGATCTTGTTCAGTAAAGTACCTCCTCACTGTCCATATAGAAAAAAAAAACAAGATATAAAAAAATTGTGTTATTGTATACCTCGGAGGCGTCGTTTGCAAATCATCTGTAAAATAGTGATGAAATTATATTTTTACGACAAAGCAAAAAAACTGGATTGCGTTTGGTAATTTAGTGCATTTATCTAAGCGTAATGCATTATTTGTTATTTCACTGTGGCACTTATGTGTAATAAAATAATTTAAAAAGTAATTTTAAATATCTAAATATATAACTGGCGCAGTCGGTAGGATTTTTTTAAATTTCAAAAGTGAATAGTGTGCCCAGCAGCAAGCAGTTTGTTATTATCTGTGCTAAAAAATCCGACAAGTAGGCGTTATAATACAGAAATAAGAGACTGCAATAAAGAGGCAACATAAATCTAAAGTTTATTATTTGAATGTGCACTGCCATCTCAAATACGTTAAAGGGGCGGTTTCGACTTTCAACAGTTGGCCGAACAGTAAAGCGTAAGCGTAATTCACACCTGCACGCAAACACCGAGGGTTTAATGTTCGCTCGCAACTTTCTCATCGGCTCTGTCTAGTTGATGGATCGAGCGAAGTTGCTAGATTACTAACTAGTTGAAAGATTCACTCTCTCTCTCGCTCTGCGTGTTTTCCTCTCACCTGCCTCGGCTTTTACAATACGATCATGTCCAGTGTGATTTCACTAAAAGGAAAAGATTGTCTGCTAATTCGAAGGTGGATTAGAGTTTTAAATAAGCATTATGTAGAATGTATGTTACAATGTTTTTTTTAATAATACCAAATTGATATATTCAAATTATAGCATAATAGCTGTTTTACAATTATATTAGAATATACAACTATTAATTAGAAGAAGAATTAAAGGGGAGGAATTGAAGCTATCTGCCATCTATCATCTCTTATGCTATCAGTCATCTATCATTTCTGATGATATCTACTACCTATCAACAATCACTAGTTAACTGTTATTTGTCATATGTCATTATCTTTGTTGTCATTTGTCATTTATGATCTGTCATTTGTTACCGGTTACCGGCAAAGTATGAGAATTATCTCTAATAAATTAACTGCTGTCTTTATCATCTGCTATCTGTTCTCTATTAAATACATCTGCTATCTGTCCTCTATTAAATGTTTTCTGTTATCTACAATCTGTCAATTGGTCATTTGCCAACTACAAACTATTATTTGCTAACTAACATCATTCAACTGTCATCAGTCATCTGTGAACTTTAAACCATCTTTAATTAGCTTTTATATATCTTGCTATCAGTCATCTATTATCTCATAAGTTATCTGCCATCTATAAACAGTGATCTAAAATCTGCCCACTGTTAATTGCCAACCACTAACAATTAACCTTTATCTGTCATCTCTCATCAGTCAACTATCAAGAGTAAACCAAAAAGCTAGGAGTTCATATTAATATAACCCCAAAACCAAAACAAATAGCCGTGACCGCAGACATCCAAAATAAAGATATTTCTGTCAAATTACCCCGTAATAATATAGGCAACTCAACATCCGAAAATAAGTCACCGAAAATAACAGCGAAATTGTCAAATACGGTAAACATTGTTGATGTGGATGATGGCAACAATGCAGGCAATTCATCTTCCAGGTTGAATAAATTCCCCAAAGGAAATAAATCACAGGATGTAAACATCCTAAACAATGATAGGACGTGGACTACTGTGAACTATAAGAAGAAACCAAAGCGAAAAATTATTGGAGAAGCGGATAATGCTGCTTTGCAAATTAAAGGCGTGCAGAAGAAAGCGCATCTACACGTTTATAGGCTACACCCTGATACCACACTTCAAAATATAGCCAAACGTTTACAGGAACGAGGAATCGATAATGTAGAATGTGAACAATTAGTATTTGGCCAAATGAATATGCGTCCTTCAAGATATCAATTCCTTACAAGCAGCTGAAAACAGTTGAAGATCCTAAGTTGTGGCCCAAAGGTACGAACATCAGTCGTGTTTTATTCGGACGTCAGAATCCGCAAAAAACGAACAAGTAGAAATAGGAAAATTATTCTATTTAAATGTACAATGCTTAAGGAATAAGCTGAAAGAATTAGAAGCCTATATGATCAGAAGAAACGTCAATTTTATTGTTGTCACTGAACATTGGCTTGTTCAGTTTGAAGTAGATTATTGAATTATTAATAATTTTAAACTGGCAAATTTTTTTAGCAGGCAAATTTTAAAAAAATGGTGGATCCGAAACTATAGTCAGCAGTAAATAAATTGTGTTATACAAACAAAGTTACAAAGTGTTTATTATGAATTTAACTTATTTTTTTACTTCAATTGGAGAGACCATTGTCGAGTTCATCCCAGAGAGCAATATTAGTCCAATTGACCTAATGCTTGGTCCTTCCTCACATACTGATAATGCAGGTTATTTTAAGTTGTTTGAGGTGTCTTGTATAACAGTAAGGGATACCATGTTTAAATTAAAATCAAAGGGATCAAAGGATGTTTATGGGCTAAACATTGAGATGGTGAGATCAGTGGTTGACCTTATTGTCGGTCCATTAACAAAATTAATTAACAAATGCATCTCTACGAGCACCTTTCCGAATGCACTTAAATTTACCAAATGTGTCCCGATACTAAAAAAGGGAGATCCAGATGACAAAAATAACTACAGACCTATTTCCATCTTACCCGTACTGTCAAAAATACTAGAATTAATTCTTTTAGAACAACCGAGTCTCTATTTGGAATCAAATGAGATTTTAAACAAGTTTCAATTTGGTTTCAGAAAGGGAAAAACAACAACATTGGCTATAAACGAATTTATTAATTTTACACTAGATGCATTCGAACATGGAAAATTAGTAGTAAGTAATCTGTTAAACATGAGTATAGCTTTTGATTGCGTGACTCATTCAATATTGCATCGAAAGCTCTATTTTTATAATTTTAATCCCAAAAGCTGTAGGTTGTTAGTGTCTAACCTAAGTCAAAGACGTCAGGTGGTGATTGCCGATGGCACTTCTCAGTTTTGTGGCATTCCTCAAGGATCAATATTAGCACCATTATTGTTCCTAATTTATATAAATGATCTTCCAGCATATTTAAACTGTACGTCAGTGGTTTTATACGCTGATGATACTACTTTAGCTGCAAAACTTTTCATTTTTTCTGTTTCTGTTTCAGTTGTTATATTAATTTGTGCTATGGCTAGTCTTAGAGGTGTATAGTGTTTATCAACTGTGCATGTAATTGATTGGTTTGTTTGTTATGAAAGTATGATCTTAGCTGTTGTGTTATGCTGTTATGTAAATATTGTATGTCTATCACACTTCTCCCACCATTTTCCCTACTAATTGTAATACGTTCTATGCATGAGTTTGGGTGTAACTTTCTGTTATGTGTTAATTGCGTCCTGGTGATTCTGTTTAGTGCTTCTAGATCCGTTGGTATCCAATTTATTACTCCAAATGAGTAAGTCAGTACCGGTATTGCAAAGGTGTTGATAGCTTTGAACATATTCTTGGAGGTGAGTTGTGATTTAAGTATTTTATTTACTCTTTCTATATATTGTTTTTTTAGTTGCTGTTTTATGTTTTGATGATTTATTTTTGTGTTTTGTTTAATACATACCTAGGTAATTGTATGTTTCTTGTGTTATCATATGTTCTATTAGTTCGTTGTTGTCTAGGTTGATGTTTTCGGATTTTTTTCACTTTCCTTTCTCTATATGTATTGTTTTGCATTTCTTTGTATTGAACATCATATGGATATGATTACTCACTGTTTTTGTGATATTTATAAGTTTTTCTAGTTGTTGTTGTGAGTTGGCATAAAGATTAATGAAAAATTAATTCATTGAAATGTTTTTCATTTTCTTTAACAAATTAATAACTTTGGGTGTGATATTCCCCACCCCCCTTCGCCTCCCACTAATCAAATCCGCGCGCATAAAGGTGTTTACGTCAATTTTATTCTCTACTTTGATTTAACTTGCGAATTAACTCAGCGTCTGCCGCCTTTCATAACCTAATTAAGGACTTGAAAACTTGCGCGAGCCCTGAAAGGCATCGAAGGCGGCGTGTGCAATAAAAGTTGAATTCCAGTTTAAATGCGCCGGGAAAGTTCTATCTGTCCCCGCCATTTGGAACTTGTTTGGCGATCGAATTCACAACACACACACACACACACACCCTCAAACAGCCCCGGCGTATGCGGGTCGGGGACGCGTATTCCTGGGTGGTGAAATCGTGAAAAATAACGACGGCACTAATGAAAATTTATTTCGTTAAATGTGAAACGTACTATCCGAGACAGCCATCTGAAACTTGTTTTTGCAATCGAATTAGCAACACCCACGTACCTAACGACCATCCCTATATATATATTATAAAGTGATATCGGGTTTTCATGGCGAAGGGTGTGAGGGATGGGTTTTGCAGGCGCCGATGTAAATATCTTTCTTCGGTATACTTTAAATTTTTAATTTTTAACAATTAACTTACAATAGAAATTGTAAACAATGTGGTGTGATAACAATAAAAAAATCATACCCATATTTAGATGCAGGCGGAATTGTCCGTGTTGGTAGCCACTTTAAAAGACAGCAGGCGATTTTCAATACCACCAAATCATAGATTTGTTAGATGGCTATTGGAGAGTGTACACCGGACTCAGCTGCATATCGGTTCGCAAGGAACTCTCGATGTCATTACATCGAGAGTTCTCATTAGAACGTAAATTTGGTACTGCATGGAAGAACATTAACACGTGATGTAGTGAGAAAACAAATTAGTTAAATTCGAGCAAAACCGAATTTTCAAACACCGTTTATGGATGTAATACCGCAATACTGGACCGAACCAATTTCCTGTGAGTGTGTAAGTGGAAGTGGATCTAAAAGAACAATCAAATTTTATGTTTGAGTGCTACGCAACTGAAAGCTCTGTGCATTTAGCCCGTTCATCTGACGAGGCGATGCTGTAATCGAAATGCCAAGCAGGAGCTAGAAGTCACCTACGGGAACTATTGCAATTCTTAAGAAATTTACCCAAAAGAAGGCAATAAAGGATAACCTTACTCGACGAAGAATCGTTTGTAGCTTCATATCACCCAGATCTCTTCATTTGGGGGGATTGTGGGAAGCTGTTATAAAGAGTATAAAATGTCACCTCCTAAATTCGAAACCCCTCTGCTCGCTCAGCAAAGATTCCTATTATATCACTCTCACACCCTCCCACTTCCACATCGGAGACGTGTTGACATCGCCAGTAGAGACCAACTTAGATGATACTCTTGATAACAGGTTGATATGAGTTAATCCAGAAGATGGAGTAGCACATCTGGAAGGGTTGTTGCAGAGAATACTTCTCGGAACTTCACGAGCTTCCTGTGAATTGTGGAATTCCAAGTAAAAAGTGGAATTCCAAGGAGCAGTACATAACATCAGGACAACTTGTCATTATCAAAGATGATAATCTTCCTAGGATGCATTAATGCACTGCATCCAGATTCTGATGTTGTATTCAGAACGGCTACCACGTTGTTTCATCCAGTGCGTCTTACCTACATTGTAACTACTTTTATGTGTTGGTGTTATTGAACTATACCCAATGGTGAAATACCACATACGGCTGCTATAAGGCATGGAAGAATGGACGCTAAAAACATCCACTATTAATAAGATAGAGGCTTTCTAAATGTGGATGTTGCGCAAAAATATCGTGGACCGAACACGTATCGAAAGAAGAAGTTTTTCGAAAATTGGGCTTAGAGCGGAAACTTCTACTCAATAACAAAAAGCGAAAAACAGCTTACCTTGACCATGTAATGAGGCATGAACGCTACGAACTACTACTAGATCTGATAATTCAGGGGATAATAGGAGGAAGGAGAAAGTGGACCTCCACTAATAGAGGCACCTACAGAAGAAGAAGTTAATGAACGAGCCTCGTTCAATGGAGACGGCATGTTCGCGCGAAATATTTGTCGTATGTTTATTTCTGATTTATACATATTTCCAACGTTTCTGCGTTTACTTCTATTTCTTAAAATTGTATCATTTGCATATTGAACCTTTTTTATTGCTTTGTGTACTTCAGATAGCGCATCAAAGAGATACAAGCATAGGCCTGCCCAGATGTGGTGTGTGTCTTCTTCTGTCTTACTTAACTCGTGTCAAACTATTCCAATTTCTTTCTAAACATATGTATAGTCCTTAAATCTCCCTCCAATGATTACGTGATTCATTATGCTTTTCTATTCCTGCTCCCATGCACAAAAATAACGTTTTTGTTCTGACTTCGACACTAGTAAGTAACTCAATTGTTTAATGTAAAACTTTTTTCAATTTGTAAATTTAATTTTCTTTGTTATATTTGTCTATATTTTCGATGCACGTTTATTTAATAGAAAGTTTTCCGGTTTATGATACAACGTGTTTATTTGATAATAACTGCGTAAACAAAAATCGATTTGGTAAAAGCATATCTCCAAATCACATTCTAAAGACTGGAATCTTAACACCTTATGGATTGTTTTAATATACAAGGATGAGTTTTGGATTGAGAAAAATTTATGGGACTCGGTATTAGGCGGATTGGCATTTTGCTTCGCGTGCATTAACGAAATTTTGGATTTCAGCAAGAACACGGTCATCACTTTTTACACCTTTTTAAACGCTTGATAGTCAAAATTAATTTATGACAAATATGTTTTCGATTAAACTAAATTAGATTTTTTTACGGAATTAAATCTCTTCGTTGGCGCATTTTTGTCTTTTTAACAACCCAGAGATCAAAAACCATTACAGCATTTTCTTGGCAAGGTTAATTTCTACCATAGATTTATTGAATCATGCTCAAATATTTTAACACAACAAAAACTCCCAAAAATACCTTGGTCTAAAGATTCTCCCTAATTTTGTACATTCCTGAAGGAATAATCTTGGAGAAAAATACCATCATGCTCTATAATTTAAAAATGTATTCAAACAATAAAACAGAAAACTGTATTTTTGGCCAAGGTTTTCTTTACTTACGAAATTTCTTCTTGTAGCTAATACATAAAATAAACTTAAAAAATGCTTTTTAATTGCAAGATTCTCTTCTAATTATGTAAAATTAATTCAACATCTTTATTAGCAAATACATATATTCTACAATTATTATAATTTACAATTTGTGAAAAAAGTGGTTATGTAACTGTCACTGTTAAATGGCTATCGACCAGAGGTCTTTAGTCATTTATGTCGAATGTCAGTCAGTCAAGTCAGTATATAAATGGATGATATGATAAAATGTGTTCGAAAATGGTTTTGTATTTTGGAGGAATTGTGGGGTTTCTGTGGAAACAATATAGGGATAGGATTTGGTAATTAGAGGAATTTTTGGAGAATTTTTTCAGCAAGAAATTGAAGGCCTTCTTCTATGGAGATTATCAGGGTAGTATCGTCAAGGAGTTGGTTTGAGGGATTATGTATTGAGTTTAAGGGATGTCGGAGTTTGGTAAGAGTCGTAAGGGAGGCTCGCTCACTGACCTGGATGTGGTGTAGTGTGGGATTCTGGATTGTGGAAAATAGGATGGATGCATAGTCAATTGGGGGGCGACAGATCATTTTATAAATTGAAACTGCTGTTTTATTGTTTATACCTGCCTGCTTGTAGGTTAGGTTTCTGAAAAGTTTTACTCTGGTTGTTATTTTATTTTCAAGGCAAGCATGTTTCTTAAATTTAAGCTTTGTGTCGAAAGTAAATCCATGGTATTTGATATGCGAGGAAGGATATGTAGCGTTCTGTGAAATGGAAATAATATATGGGTAATTAGTGATTTTGTGGTAGGGAATAAGGAGCTGGGACTTTCGAGGGTTAACCAAAGTTCCACTGTATCGATGAGCTCTTGTAAGGTTTGCAGGGCTTTGCATAGGGTGGGAGCATGGGATATAAGGGCGGTATCATCAGCAAATTGTAGGTTATATTTGGAGGTGTTAAAGTATTTTCGATCGGGGTTGTATATGTCGGAACAAAAGATGTTGTAGAGGAGTGGGGATAGAGGGGAACCTTTTAGAACCACTTGTTCGGGTGTGAATGTAGAGGAATAGGAGTTGTTAATTTTTACTTTGATAGTTATGTATATTCTTTGAGATAAATTTTTAAAGATTCCAAAAATATCCCTTAAACATTCCTTGACTAGCATAAAAGTTGAATCTTAGACAAAGAATATACATTTTTGTCCATGGTTTTATTCATCGCCAAAAAATTTTCCTTTCAAATTTAGCCCGAAAATTACATTGGTCTAAAGATTCTCCCTAATTTTATACATTTCTCAAGAAATAATCGTAGACAAAAATACCATTATGCTCTATAATATAGAAACGTATTCAAACAATAAAACAAAAAAACTGTATTTTTGGCCAAGGTTTTCTTTACTTACAAAATTCCTTCTTGAAGCTAATACATAAAAAAAACTTTAAATGCTTTTTAATTGCAAGATTCTCTTCTAGTTATGTATATTCTTTAAGATACATTTTTAAAGATTATTTATTATTATAAACAACTGCAATTGTTTTACTTTCATCTTTTTCATGGCTACCCATTTTTTATTTATAATAAAACTTAAAATGACTATAACTCACTTATTTTTAGAAATAACTATGTCGTATGTCATATTGGATTAAAGAGAAAAAAATTGCCTTTTGAATGGGGTCATAGCCAATTATGGTTTCCATTAAAAAAAATGTAAGTTTGCGTTATATCTCGGAAAATAATGGCGATAAAAATTTTCTGATTATTTTTTATTAATCTACATCAAATTATCTAAAACTTTGTCTTTTACAGTTTTTTTTCTATCTGTTATAATAACCGAGATATAGTGATTTGAAAAAATTGACACTTTTTACTTTTTTCAAAATATCTAGATACCCTTGACATTTTTAAAAACTTTGAGAGTGGAATTTTATTCGTCTCGTAAATCTACACTTCTTTCCCCATTTAACCGTTTCTCTATCTCTTATAGTTTCGGAGATACCCATAGAAAACATCGAAAAAAACTCACCCTGTATTTATATATATTAGCGAAAAAAATTGAAACTATGTTAAAACCTTGAAATATTTTTAAAGAACTTTTTTACAATTTACAAAATAAAAACAATCGTGATATGCTAAGAAACCAATTTAAAACTCTACAAAAAAAAGTGCTTAAAAATAGTTACCCGTTCAAAACAAATTTAATTTCGTTCAAAATTTTTTAAAATTATTGTGATTTGTTAAGAAAATATTTGACAATTTTAAGGAGAAAGGTTCTTACATTAATTCGTTTTTTTTTAGTCGGAAGTTAAGATGTCTTAGGCTGCTAAGATGAAAGTTAATGGCTGTGAGTAACATTACGTAATTTATGTATCCATAAAGCAGCTTATGGATTAACAGAACATCACTGATAAAACTTCCAAGCACAAGAGAATCAAGAGTAAATTGACGAAGGTTATTATGGTAATCATCCTCAAAAAATTCCTATATTAAGCTTATTTTATATATTTTAGAAACAGGATCTTAGAATCAAAAAGTATTTAAAGTAAAATCGATAGTTTAAGAGAAATTTTTGATGTAAGAAAGTCATGACTAAAAAAAAGTTTTATTTCATTTCTAAAATCAAATTGTAAAATAAAGACCTTCACTTAGAAATGTTAAAACTAGGCGAGAATATTAAAATCAAAAAGCTCTTTATGTATATTTTGTGGATCGACTTCAAAGAGAAATATTGTTTATCAGGATAGCGTGGCCAAATAAATATAGTTTTTTGTTGTTGTCAAAACTACATTTTTTAAACTTAGATGATGATGTTTTTTATGTCAAAGATTTCATCATAAGGAATATAGAAAACCAAGAGATAATCTAAAGGATTAAGGAACTTTTAAGGAATATTTTCGAAATAATCTTTAAGAAATGTTCTTGGAAATTTGTAAAATTTAAAGCATGATATTCCTAATCTTAAAAATTGACCATTCAATGTTGAAAATTAACAGAGACTTTTTGGATTTTTATTTTATTTATCTATAATATTATAGATTAAGGAATATAGAAAAGCTGTAGAAAAGACAAGGAACATCGAAAAACATTTTCGAAAAAAACTTCGTAGCAAACTAAATCAAATATGCCATTATGCTTGATTAGAAATTATTATAACTTGTAATACTTGTTTCTTATACATTGAATATTTGTAATGTACAAATAAGGTTTATTTTTATTATTAGGTTTATGTTGTGGCTGGGTTTCTATTGACCCGTTTATAAATATATCTATTCAATACGACTCCATTAGGCCAGTTATTAGGGTTTATTAATTTCTGGTGCTCTTTGAAATCGGTGTCGATCTTAAATCCCTTGTTTGATGGGGTTAGTTGGATTTTTTCACACTGGATATCAAAAGATCTATTATGGCTTCAACGTGCTTTTTTATATCTTCGACTGAGCACTCTTGTTTAACTCTCTTGATAAGAATCCACTTTTTTGGGTTTCGGATTGTATCTTGGATTCAACACACTCACCTGCCCCGAAAATGGGTGTGCTGTAGTGTTTGAGCTTTCATTTCGATGTGACTAATGTGTATCCATTATCAGTGGGAGGTTGTTTATTGTGGCTTGATATTAGTTTTCCTTTTCGAAGGCATGTTGACATCCCCAGTGAAGGCCAACTTAAAGGAGACTTCTAAAAATAGGATAACAAGATGGGAGTTAATCCAGAAGATGAGGCAGCTCATCTGGAAGGGCTGTTCCAGAAAATACCTGTCGGAGCTTCACAAACAAGTTAAGTGGAATTTTAAGAAGCAGTCCATAACAGGAGGACATATTGCCATTATCAAAGATGACAATCTCTCACACCTACAGTAGCAACTAGGACACATTGTGGCTCTGCATCCAGGTGCTGATGAAGTCACAACACCTTTTGGTCTTTTTGTATATACAAGGATGAGTTTTTTATTGGGTATTACGCGAATTACTATTTTGATTTGCGTACATCGACGAAATTTTAGTTTTCAGCAACGTTCATCACTTGAAACAAGTTTTTTAACGCTTGACATCTTTTTTATGACAAATATGTTTTCGTCATTTTCGTCATTAAAAGTGAATATGAAAGTCGATTTGAAATTTTTAAGAAGCATTCCGAAATATTTTAAATTTGCTGTATTTTCAATATAATATGAAAATATTTCGTGAAACTAAAACAATTCAGTCTTATTAAGACTACAAAAAACAAATCACTTATTAAAACAATAACTTCTCTGGCTAATACCTCGACAGACATTGAATGATACAAAAGTAATTTGCTTGTTATAAATAGCAATCAATATAATATTAGTTAATTTTCTACAACGTAAAGGACTTTATATTTTTTTAATATTTTAAATATCTAAAAATTGATTTAGAAATGATTTATTTTAAAAATTCAACATTATGGACGGATAAATTCAAGGAATTGCGGAAAGATTTCGAAAAAAACAGAAGATAAATATTTTCTCATGATATCGACGTATTGAGCAACACTTCCTACAAAGTTTACATGTTTGAAAAAAATTGGCTTTTCGATTTTGTCCACATTAGGTTCAACTTATAAACGTGAGCAAATATTTTTACAAACGAAATTTATTTTCAGCAAGAACAGGAGCAGGTTAACTACCGAAAATTCAGATGCTTGTATTCGTCTTAAAATCCATTAATATCGAAGATAACGTTAATTAAACTATGGTTGTTTTTATAATAAATAGAATTTTATTTGTTTTTATAATAATAATTAAAGTTTAGCAGAGTATTGTAATTATTTTCTTAACCCCTTAAGTACTGAATTATTTGTTGATTTTTATGACTGTATAACGGATTTAATTTGTTGCTATATGAACAAAGGGAAAATAGAAGGGAAAATCAGAGAGCAGAAGAACATTTTACAGAACAGAAGAAAACATCAGAGAAAAGTAGAGAATATCAAAGAACAGAAGTAAACATCAGAGAACAACAGATAATAGCAAAGAACATCATAAAACAGAATAGAGGAGAACATTAGAAGAGAACAGCAGATAACAAAAGAGAATACTAGAGAACAAAAGAGAATATCACAGAACAGAATAGCACAAAAGAAAATCTCAGAGAACAAAATAGAACATCAAATAACTGGAATAGAAAAGCAGAAAACAAAAGAGAACATCAGAGAATAGCACATAATATCAGAGAACAGAGGAGAGCAGAAGAGAAGAGCACAGAACCACAAGCACAGAATCAAATATAGACAATGAATATCAGAGAAAAGCATAAACATCAGAAACCTGTTGAGAACCGAAAAAAACATCAGAGAATAGAACAGAACAGAGAACAACATCAGAGAACAGAAAAGAACAAAAGAGACAGCAATGAGAAGAAAAGAAAACAGCAGATAACTCGAAAGAACAACAGAGAACATCGGAGAACAGCAAACAACAGAAGAGAATATCAGAGAACGAAAGAAAATTTTACAGAACAGCACAGAATAGAAAAAAACAGCAGATAATAGTAGAGATCATCAAATAACAGAAGTAAACATTAGAGAACAAAAGATAATAGCTAAAACAGAATAGAACAGAGAATATTAGAGAATAGAAGAGAACAAAGGATAATATCAGAGAACAGCAGATAACAAAAGAGAATATTAAAGACCAAAGGAATCTTGAGATATCCAAAAACCTATCACGAGGCATAGTGACTGCAAAAATTGGTTAATTATACTTCTTTTTCACAAATATGAATTTAATTTAGATTTTTTTACTTAAAACATAATAATACATAATACGACATATTCTTTCATTTCACCCTGAATTACTAAAAATACAAAAAACAGGAGGAATAAAGATAATTGGATAATTTACCCTATTTGCAATTGCAATTTGCAACAAACAAACGTCAGGAAATTGTTTGCGATCAACGCCTGCCTCTTAAATTCAGATACGAGTCAAACTCGTCCACCGCAACTTCGCCCAAGTAAGCAGATGACGAGTCTGACTCGTCAAATGTACCCAAAGGGTTAATATAATGTAACTTATTATTAAGACTGTTTTAAATTGCAAATATCTCTGACCCAAACGTCGCTTTAATATTCACATTGTGGTTGATTTTGACCAGCAGGCAAAAAAGGTGGCCCAGGGGTACTTAGAGAAATAAACTTCTAGAAAGGATTTTGGAATGTTGTAGCCAAAAATAAATTTTCTCATAACATTCCAAAATTCCTTTTTGAAGCTTATTCCAAAAATATCCTTTACACATTGCTTGACTACTTGCTCATTAAAGTGGAATCTGAGATAAAAAATA
Organism: Ontholestes murinus; assembly: GCA_963969525.1. Taxonomy (NCBI): domain Eukaryota; kingdom Metazoa; phylum Arthropoda; class Insecta; order Coleoptera; family Staphylinidae; genus Ontholestes; species Ontholestes murinus. The sequence continues at coordinate 47,621 of CAXAKX010000565.1, read as the reverse complement.
TAGATTTTTGACCACTGTTTTATTCATTGCCAAAATCTTTCCTTATAAGTTTATTCCCAAAAATACCATGGTCTAAATATTCTCCCTAATTTTGTACATTCCTGAAGGAATAATCTTGCAGAAAAATACCATCATGCTCTATAATTTAAAAATGTATTCAAACAATAAAACAAAAAACTGTAAACCTTGACCAAAAGGTTTTCTTTACTTACAAAATTTCTTCTTGTAGCTAATACATAAAATATACTTTAAATGCTTTTTAATTGCAAGATTCTCTTCTAGTTATGTATGTGAATTTTTAAAGATGATGAAAATTTAAATATATCTATATTTGAGGTACTATTTTCTTCATATCCAAAATTCCTTTTTAAAGTTTATTCCGAAAATTCACTCTATATTTTCTTTAACCTCTAGATACTCTACTAGGATTCTACATTCTTTAAGGTATAATTTTAGAAATAAAGAAAGCCTTCATCTAAATTTTAAAATTTTTGACATGTATTTTTATGCCTATAATTAACATTAAAGGCTTTTAATTCTCCTCTGGTTTTCTGCAATCATTAAGGTAAAATCTTGGAGGTGAAAAATATCATTATCAGAATTTTATAAATGGATTTTAAAGTAGATCTCTACTTTTCATTTCCAAAATTCCTCTAAGAAGCTAATAAAGAGAATGGTTGCGACCGTTACTACGTGGTAATCCATACTTACACTGAATTGAAAAATTCACTATGTTTTAAGCACAAATAATTTGTAATAATTTGTGGTTAAAACATAGTTTTCGAATATGTTTTTCAGATTTTCCTTGATTTTTTTCCATAGTTTCTACATTTCTTAAGAAATAATATTGAAGATAAATAAAATAAAAATGCATTAACCTTATTTTTTGGACACTATATTCTTTATATCTAAAAATTCTGCCCCAAGTTTCAATTCTTTAAGGTGATTTTTTAAGATTTGGAATATCAGGCTTTTGATTTTACAAATTAAGTTTGATAATTTAAAAAAAATGGCCACAATTTTATACATTTTCAATTATTTTTTTCTTTATTATTATTTATAAAATATCCCTTAAAAGTTTCATAACCCTTTGGGGTTTCTACATTCCTTAAGATGAAATTTTTGAGATAAAAATGTGTTTTGAAACCAAAAAAAATCTATATTTTTTGACAGGAATTTTTATGCCTAAAATATAATTTTTAAGCTTTTAATTCTCTCCTGTTTTTCTTGGAGAATATTATTATCTTTATATTACATTATATATATTACATTATAATTTGATAAATTGATTTTTGAGTAAATCTTTGTTTTTCATTTTCAAAATTCCTCTAGGATGCTTTTTTGGAAAATGTTTTTCATTTTTTCCCCAAATTTTCTACATTAATAAAAATATATAAGTCCTTTACGTTATAGAAAATTCACTAATAATTAGAAAAAATACGAAAATATTTTCTACATTCCTTAGGCTATAATATTGGAGATAAATAAAATAAAAATGCACGAACCTTGTTTTCTTTATATTTAACTATTTTCTTTATATCTAAGAAGTCTCTCCCAAATTTCATTTTTTTATGGTGAAGTTTTAAGATTAGGAATATCATGCTTTTAATTTTACAAATTGATTTTGAAACTTTAAAAAAATGGCCACAATTTTATTCATTTTCAAAAAAAAATTCCTAAGGATGATTGATAAAATATATCCCTTAAAAGTTCCTTAACCCTTAGGATTATCTTTGTGTTTTCTACATTACTTAAGATTAAATTTTTGAGATAAAAAACATTATTATCTAAATTTAAAAAAACTGTATTTTTGGTAATTAAAAAAAAACATTTTTTTGGCCACGCTTTCCTGATAATCAAGATTTCTCTTTGAAATCTATCCACAAAATATACACAAAAAGCTTTTAATTTTAATATTCTCTCCTAGTTTTCAACATTTCTAAGATTAATTCATAGTATTTATTTTAGAAATTGATTTTGAAAATGAAATCAATCTTTTTTGGCCATGACTTTCTTTAAACCAAAAATTAAACATTCCTTATCCTCTGCTTAAGGAGAAATTTTGAGAAAACCAATAGTAAAAAATATACATTTTAGATTATTATCTTCTTAATCTTCAAACATTTAGCCGAAAAGGGAAAAACATTCAAAGGAAATTATAGGATGTATAGGAATTGTAGATACTACTTGCAAAATAAGAGCGATGTGCATTAGACCCATACATACCCCATATAGACCGTTATTCCGAGAATTGTAACTGTCAACACTACCAAATCTCTACATTTTCAAACTAATTATGTATTTATACGAGACAAAACCGAACACGATAACAAGAATTTTTAATTTGAATTAAATTTCCTCTTTCAGCCTGTTTAAAGTTTCAATTAATGTGGCTTATAATTTTCAACTTTTATCTCATAATTTTATATGTAACATGACTGATAATTGATTTTAAATATGATTGGGATAACTTTTAAACTTATTCTAGAACTTATAAGATCTTTACACATATTTTTGTTATTTTATTATCTTGTCTATTTTTTTTTTCATCACAATAGTTTTCAATTAACTAAAGCTTTGTTAGGGGCCGAATATTTCCTTTGGAAAATTATATTTTTCAATTGAAAGATCGCAATACTTTCTAGTTATTCATAAGGAAAACAATGTTAAGAGTTTTTTTTGTGCTGATTAAAGATGATGATCAAAATTATAAACTAAGAAGCTTTAATAATAAATTAAGAATAATATCCTAAAAGCACTCTTATCAAGATTTAGGTCTTAGATAAAGATTATATGTAAAATTTGCAAAGGGCAGGAAATAATTCAAAGGATCAAGAAGAAATATTACACCTCCCACCCTCACCACTCCTGATTCCCACCCTCCGAGCAATGATATAATTGTGGGAACATACAAAGGGAATTTCAAGCCTTGAACTCGTAAGAACGATCTCGCGTTGTAAATTACGTTGCATCACCAGAGATTAAAGTCCAGATATTTCATCGAACGCGAATTGAATTATTCCCCACGCTACAAAGAGATATAAGTTACGTTCCGAGTTTATAGTCGTCGGTAAATATTTCACCAGCTAAAAATCCACAGTACGTACGTAATAAATTATGACGGATGCTTGTTGCGCTCAGTTGGTCGCAATCGAAATCTTCTCGTGCGCATTAAGAGAACGCGAAATTGCGAGTTGTCAGTTTAAAAATATGAATTCCTGCGAGCACGTCGCTAAAGAGAAAAAAAGCTGTCGTGAAAGTAAGTAGTGTCGAGATCTCGACGAGGCATGTCAGGACTTAATCTCTTTGCTAGTTAGTTTAAACTAGTGCACGATTTACCCACTAGATTTAAGCTCTTGAAATGTAAACGTTTATAATTTCAAAAGTTTGAACACGTAAAAATGTTGTTAAAATAAATGTTTTCATTTACATGTTTGAAATTTATATATAAGAAACTATCTTAGAAAAAATTGTGTTTAGAAGTTATTGAAGTACATTATACAGGGTGTTTATTTAACATACAGTAAACTTTGAAGAAGTTATTCCCTGAGATATTCTAAAAATATCTAATATGTCCTTTGATGATTTTTGTAAACCCACCTTTAATCATTTCGAAGATACAGTTTCTGTACCATTGGCTACAAGAAATGCAATTCAGTTTATGTTTTCAACAGTTCTTGTAGATTAAGAAACTTTACATGTAATTTTTGGTAATAAAATATTGTTATTGTCGAAAATTTCGACAAAACAAATCGGATTTTCAGAAATAATTAAAGAAAAATATACTTGGAATAATCCTGGGAATTTTGCCTTATATCTAATAAACACCATGTACAGTATTTATAGATAACACCAACAAATTGCGAATTTGGTGGTTACCAAACGTTCACAATCTTCTTATTATTAATTCCTTTAAATATTAATTTCCAAATTATATATTTATATAATCTTATCAACAAAACCAATTTACAGTTATCATTTCTTAAATGATCTACACAAACAAACACTATGATGATCTGAGTGTTACGTATGTTATGCGATGATTTCTAGGTGTAATTCATATATTTTTTTTTGTGCATACGTGATGTCATTACGTTCTATATCTATCTATAAGAGAATAATACAATGATGATAAAATCGTGAGCAAAGTGTAGCACTTACCCTGCGCATGACGCGTAGGGAGAACGAGGACGTCTTCATGGCCGCCAAAATGGATGGTTTTCAGGGGGCGAGTCGCGCAGAAAAGGTGCAGTGTCTGAAAGCATAAAAGGGCAAATTGAAATGCACGCAGCTGAATTATTTAGCGCGCCGCGACGCTAAGGTCATGAAAACGGGTTCGCAATTAGACTTCCGTAATTATTTATTTGTAAGTTAAAGTCGACGCTTCACGGCGAGCGCTTGAAATTACATAATTGTTTGATAAAAAAATTATCAATTTAATGTTTTTCATATTTACAATATTAATAATGTATTTTCACAGCAACATTTATCAACTAAGATAGAAAAAATGGTGATGTAGCCTTCATAATAATTTACGCTAAAAGGCTATTTTTAATAATTTGCTCGATTTTGAATTCTTTACAATTAATTGTTATATAAATTTCATTTAACTCCTATAGTTTATTAGCAATAGGCAAAAAATGTCAAAATTATTAATTTTTCCCGCAAGTTAACAACTTTATGAAAAACATATTATAATAAAACTTGTTCAGTTTCTCATTCTCTTTAAAGTCTGTTTGAAAAGTTATGTAATATTTTTCAAATTTAGAAAAATATAGAGAAAAAGCAAAAAAACGTCCACTTCCGGTGTTTACCAAAAGCTTTTCACATAAGCAAGGGTTTTAAGTATAAGTTGTTAAACGTCAATAAACATAACATTATTGAAAAATTTAATAGATTTATTTATACAAATTTTTCGCCGATGTTTTACTGATTGGAGGATGGAATAAAAACTAATTTTTCAAATAATTTTTGATGATGTTTTACTGATTAGAGGGTGGGATAGAGGCCACCCACCCACCCTACATATACATGTTAACTTTAATTCCTTATCGTCTCGCTGTATCCAATGAAATTAATTACAAAACTTTTTTGAATAAAAAAGAAATTAAAAAGGTAAAATTTTTGAGTGAGTAAATTAGTAAAAATGTGATGCATGATGGGTGGGCAGACTTTAAATGAGATAAGATTAGCTATAGAAAGTCATTTATATTAAAACTTAAATTTTGATCTTATTTTATTTTTTATTACATAAAGGGTTTGATTGTTTTTAACAGCAAAATAATCAACTATCGGCAATTAAAGTTATCATGTATATGTAGGGTGGGTGGGTGGCCTCTATCCCACCCTCCAATCAGTAAAACATAAGCGAGGCTTTTAGTTAGAAGTTCTAAAATGTAAACAAACACAAAATAATTCCATTTTTTAATTGATGTATTCATACAGATATTTAAAATAATTTTTTGATGATGTTTTACTGACTGGAGGGTGGGATACAGGCCACCCGCCCACCCTACATATACATATTAGCTTTAATTACTGAGATGATAAAACACACTGTGTTCTACTAGATTAGTATGATAAGATTATTTTGCAGCTGGTCGAGTGTAAATTGTAACAATACAACTTTCTTAAAAGGATTCACCACGGGTTAAGTGAGCAATTAATAAAATATGTAATATGTCCATTGTTCTTTCTACATTATTTCTCCATTCTTGTTACGATTTTCCTGTCGGTTTTTTAAATTTAACTCACAGTTCACATTTCTGTTTTGTTTCTACACATCCTTAACTGTATACTTGTTACTTCCAGAATCTTAATTAGTGCAATGGATTCAGGGGACCTCAAAACAGATATTTCCGCAAAAAAATTCAATAAAAACATCATGAAAACAATACTTTCCCGTAGGGAAACGAGTTTTTTTTTTGTATCCCAGCTTTATATTTCTCTTCTCTCTCTCTCTTCTCTGCCAAAAAATCCTTGAACTTTGCTAATAGATTGTAATCTGAAAGAGCTAAGACTGGACTTGAAAATTCGTTCCGAACGCTGATCATCTCTGATCTCTCTTCCTAAGTTGAAATTACAACACCAGCGCCAAACAGATGATAGGCATAATAGATGATGCAATCAAAATAGATGATGCAATCAAAATTACAAAAGTTACAACAAAGTGATGATCACAATCATCACCAATTCAGTTTCCAACCCAAAAGCAAAGTGATGATCACAATCATCACCAATTCAGTGTCCAACCCAAAAGCCATTTGAGAGGTTATAAACTCAAGCAGAGGATTAAATAACAAAAAATTAGATAGTATATTTGCAAATGAATTGAACCAGTTATTTTCTAATATTCCTCCTGTTATCATAAGCTCTTTGCTTGAGTCTAATATTGATTCTATAACTTTATTGTGTCGCCACTCCCCAACACTTGAAATTATAGGGATGGATTTGTAAATAAGAGACGTGTTTGTTTTCATAATTACTTCATCAGTTTCCTGACATATGATAAAGCAACTATGAAACCAAAGAAGGCTCTTATTTAGAAATTCACTCCTTTGATATATATGTTTCATCAATAATGTAGCAGTGAAAGTATTAATTTTACTTGGAATGTATTTTGAATTCACTTCACAATTAAAGCTATAAATAGTTAAATGCCTATAAAAAGCAAAAAACGTCTATAAAATTCTATATGATGTCCTAAAATCTGTACCTACAACAATATTCTTACCACGCACAAAACTAATAAATAAATGCATTAATTATCAAATTTTCCTTAATTCGCTAAAAAATTGATAAAAATATTTGACAACTCGTATCAACTGTTTGCTCTTAATGTTTATGGGTCGATTCGCAATAGCAACTGTCATATGTCAACGGTCAACAATTAAATTTCCATTTTTAATTGTCACTGTAAACTGTAACTGCTACTATACTCTCAACTTTCGTTCGTCAACGATCACTAACAGCTATTAACAGTCAACTATCACTAACAACTGTCAGATATTAACTGACAATGTCACTATTTTCTCAATTGTCCAGAAAAAACTGTCTGTTTAATTTTCAACTGTTTATTCGCAATAGATAATATCACCTGTCAATGGTATTTTGAATTGAATAATAACATTTACTTTTAACTGTAACAATAGCTCCAACTGTCATTCACCAACAATTATTGGCTGCAATTAACTATCAACTGTCTTTATTAACTGTCTGCTTTTAATATTCAATTATTGATTCGCAATAACAAATGTCATCTGTCAACAGTTAACAGTTTTATTTCAATTTTGAATTTTCTACATCTACTGTTACTGTCAGAGTTAATTTATCATTATCACTGTTAACTGTAACTGTTACTGAACTGTCAACTATTATTCGTCAATTCGATTACTGACAGCTATGAATTGCTAACAGCTATTAGCTATTAACTGTCAATGCGACTGTTGTCAATTTTTAACTGTCGATTTGCAATAGCAACTGTCATATGTCAGGGGCCCACAGTTAAATTTCCATTTTTAATTGTCACTTTAAACTCTACTGTAATTCGTCAACCATCAGTGACAGCTATGACTGTCAGCTGTCACTAACAGCTGTCAGCTATTAACTGACAATGTCACTATTTTCTCAACTGTCGAGAGAATACTGTCTCCATCAGCTGTCTGTTTATTATTCAACTGTTCATTCTCAATAGCGACTGTCATCCGTCGATGGTTGAAAATTAAATTTTAACTTTTAACTGTTCATGAAAACTTTTATTTGTCACTAATAACTTTAACTGTAGCGCCAACTGTCTTTCACCAACGATCACTGGCAGCAATTATAAACTAGCATATGTAAATTTCTCATTGTCACTGTTAACTGTAGCTGTTAATGTACTGTCAGCAATTATTCGTCAATGATCACTGACAGATATGAACTCCCAGCTATCACTAACAGCTATTAGTTACTAACTCTCAATATTACTATTGTCTCAACTGTTAACTACCGTTGAGAACTGCCACTATTAACTGCTAGCTATTAATATTTAACTGTCGATTTGCAATAGCAACTGTCATCTGACAAAGGTTTACCCGATAATTTTAATTGTTAAAATGTACCGTTAACTGTAACTATTATCTTTTAATTGCCTCTGTTAACTGAAACTATGACTTTATCGTCAATACTTATTCGTCAACGATCACTGGCAGCTATTAACTATCAACTGTCTGCTTATAATGTTCAATTATTCATTCGGAATATCACATATCATCTGTCAATATTTAACAGTTATATTTCAACTTTTAATTATCTACATCTACTGTTAACTGGCACAGTTAATTTTTCTTTGTCACTGTTAACTGTAACTGTTATTAACTAAGGTTCAACTGTTGATTTGCAATAGCACTGTCATGTGTCAACGCTTTACAGGACAAAAACTTTTAATTATCAAAATCTACCGCTAATTGTCATTACCACAACTGCTATCAAGATTCTTGATAATGGCCTTGAGCCGAAACTAGTCGAATAAATTATTAATTTGTGAAACAAGCCAAGTGAATTTTAATTTTATCTAAAACCTACATTAATACAATGTTTCACCAAGTGATTAATGAGAAACAAGTATACGATATATTAACTGCGTCTTTAATGTCAACAGTCTGTCGTCAAAGATTACCTGTAGCTATTAACTATCCATTGTCAATTTTTAATGTTAAACTATTTATTCGCAATAGCAAATGTCATATATCAGCGATTAATAGTTATATTTCAACTTTGAATTGTCTTCATCTACTATTAACTGTCGCAGTTAATTTTTCATTATCACTGTTAACTGTAACTGTTACTGTACAGCTATTAACTATCAACTGTCACTAACAGCTGACAGCTATTAACTGACAAAGTCACTATTTTTTCACTTGTAATTTCCAGAGAAAACTCTCTCTATCGATTGTATGTTTAATATTCACGGTTTGATTTGAGTTGTGCGAAGTTATCACTATTGAATTAAAACACTTTTTTATTTTCTTCTTTCCTTTTATTTTTATACGTCAAATGTACTTTTCGTGTAAAAATAAAAGTGAATGAAGATAATAACAAAATGTTCATTCGGAATAGCCACTATTATCTGTCAACGGTTAACATTTGAATTTTAACTTTTATTTGTTAAAATTTATTTTTAAGTGTCAATGTAAATTTTTATTTGTTTCACAGTTTATAGTGAATAAACTGTAACTATAGCGTCAACTGGCCGCAATTAACCATAGGCTTTCTGCTTTCAAATTTTATATTTCAACTTTGAACTGTTTAAATTTACTTTTAACTGTCACAGCTAATTTTTGATTGTCACTCTGTAACTCTAACTCTACTTTCAACTATTCGTCAATGATTACTGAAAGCTATTAACTCACAACTGGCACTAACAGCTATTAGCTAATCAAGAGTGCACATATTTTTTATGAAGTCTACTCTGTCTTCTACATTCATTTACATAAAAAAGAGTTTTTTTAAGTGAACCAGATTTGGAGGTGAAACCAAAGCCAAATTACAATAAGTTTCATATTTTTTTCTAGATATCTGAATCCTACCTCAAATGATAACCTTTAGTTAGTTACGTAAACTTTCTTGTGAGTTCTGGCACCTAAATTTGAAAAATAATGATTTATAACTAATTTTAGAGGTATTATGATGTTTTAATTTATGGCAAAGTTATCCTTAAATTTTTAAGAGGAAGAAGATATGAAAAAATTATTTCAATTTGATGTAGAGGACTATACACGCATAACTTTTAATAACGATCTGTAAAATACATAACACCTATTTTATAGGTAGGAGCTTCTAAATTCTAAATTATGACCATGTTGATATTACTAACAACAACTTCTATTTTAATGCAAACTAAGAAGAAGAAGATAAGGAAAACCTATTTTAGTTTCATAACAAAAAATTATATAATATACAAGTACTACCTTTGATAACGATCTTGACGTGCTCAACACATGAAACCAAAATCAAATCTTGGAATATAGCGTCTAGAGTATTGGATTACTTTATACACTAGATTTTAATTATTATTTTAAAAACTAAGAAAAAATTATTACAACTGCTACTTTCTTGATGAAACAAATTATTTGCATTTGAAGAAGTAGTAACACAGTTGTGTTCTATATACGAGTATACTTTTAATTAGTAAGGATTGAAACCGTTAACAGTTATTTATTACACCCAGTTTATTATATGGTAATACATTATTTAAATTTAATATATAATTTTATATATAGTTTGAAGTAACTATATAATATAAATATGTGATTTGTTCGGGGTTTATTTAACAAAGGTTCATCTAGAAAGATCCGATCTGATAAATCCGTGAAGTATTTGCCGATGCGCGAAAGAGTAGCAGAATTCGAGATCCGAGACCATTCGGGAAAACTGCAACGGATAACCGATTTTATATTGCAGGAAATGCACGGCAAACATTTCCTGCAATGGAATAACTTAGGCATGAGGGACTTGGGCAAATATTAAAATAGATAGACGCTCCAGTGAATCGACTATTGCCAAAGGAGTTCTCATTTTGAAGTAACATTCTTATTATAAATGTAATCAGTTTAATTTAATCATGAAAGTTTTTTAGTTATTTCAACAGTTTCTCATTTTTTACTTGTTTTAATGAAAAATATATTTCAAAATTCTATTAAACTGTTTTAGATTTCTTATTTCGTATTTTTAATACATTTTCAAATATTTTTTTAAATTATTATTATTATTTTTATATTTTTTTTTGTAATCGTCAATTAATTTTTAATATCAGTAATCTGTATTTGTTTTGTGTAAAGTTTTATAGGTTTCTTTATCATTAAATTTTTATTTGGGTTTTTTGATGAAATTTCAATTGTATTTTTAGCAAAATTTTTTATTAAAAAAAAAATGACAAAAAGGGTGGAAACTATATTTTGTACCTTATGATTTGATAAAACATTACAACAGTTATTATATGCTTAACTAATTTCTTAAAAAGTTATTACAAAGTCTCGGATCTTATCAATATTTTTTTCATGAAATTTAAACTATTTTATAGGTAATAAAATATATAAGTCCTTTACGTTGTAGAAAATTCACTAATAAATAGAAAAACACGAAAATATTTATTATTTTATAGGTTTCAACCCTTTATTTTTTTTTAGTAATTTTTAGTATTTCTTTAATTGTCTTTTGTTTCAATTCTATTTTTAAGCAAATTTTCATAAATTGTTTGTTGTTTTTCCTTTTAAACCCTAAGTTATTCAGTTATTTCTCAATTTTTACTTTTCTTCAATTTAAAGTATTTTTAGAAAAACTGTTTTTGATGTGTTCTATATATTTTTTAGGTTTTATTTTTAATTGTTTAAAAGTTTCAATTATATTTTTAGCAAATCAAAGAACTTTTTTATTTAAAAAATTGTTGCGACTAAAATTCAATTATTATTTCATTTTTTAAATTAATTTTTAACTATTAAAAGTTTTCCTTGATTGGAACACGGTTTGTTACAGAATTTTTGGCAAATAAAACGGTTTCCTTTTCTGACATTTCTGCTATATATTTAAGGAAATTGAAATTGTTGATTGTCTTTTCTTAAATTTTGTTTTTGGGCCAATTTTAAATTTCAGTTTTGCAAAAGACTTTTCTTGGCAAATTTTTATTTTCTTGTATAAACATTTCTGCTTTTAAGCTACAGGATTACCTAATTATTTTCAATATTTCCTTATTATCTACTCTTTTCAAGAATAATTTTTAATATTTTAGTTTTTTTTTTCTTTTTACAGAAACTATTTTTGAACAATTCTTCGTAATAAATTCTGTTTTCTGATGTACTTTTATTAATTCTTAAGGCCATTCAACTGTTTTTGATTTTATTTGTTTTCAATTTTTATAAACTGCTAGCAAATTTTCTTTTTAATTCAATTATATCTTTATCAAAACTAAGCATTTTTTTATTATAAAAAAGTATTTAAACAAACTTTTTATGGATTGGAATTTAGTCAATTGTTTTTGATTGATTGTTGAAGAGAGGATAAGAGAACATCACAAATGTTTCATCAATAAAAAAGAAACATCGACATATGCGAATCACCTTCTAGAGCATGATCATACATTCAACCCCGAGTTTAAGATCCTCCACACAGAAAGAAAAGGACAAAAACTAAATATATTGGAAAATCTAGAAATAAATAGATATTTCCACACCGGCCATCTACTCAACGACCAAGTTATAACTTATAACAACATAGTATATAAGAAATAATTTGTAATTTATTTGTATATTTTCTTCACCTGAAGAAGCCACAGTGTGGCGAAACATATGTCGTGTTACAATAAAACCAATTTGAAAATCAAACAGTTTTGTTACCTAAATAACAATTGTTTTTGGTTTTATTCGTGGTCAATTATTTATTCAAAAATATATAACATTTTTATTATAATAAATAATGATTTAATAAAATCAAATATTTTTCTTAAATGATTCTCAAGTATTTGCTTTTGTCAATTTTTTCATGTTAACAATTAAATTTTGAAATTTAACCGTAAACCGTTGACAGATGACAGTTACTACTACAAATCAACAGTTGATAAAAGCAGTTATCTCAGGCAGTTAACAGTGACATTGACAGCTAATAGCTGTTAGTAACAGTTGACAGTTGATAGTTGTCAGTGATCAGTAGTTGACAGTACAATAACATAACTTTAAAATATAAAGTGTGTGATATAAACAAAGTTTATTTTATTTTATTTAAAGTTATAAAATATGTATCACAAAGTGAAAGCCTCTACAATCAAGTATTTAGTACAATAACAGTTACAGTTAACAGTAATAATAAAAAAATAACTGTGACAGTTATCAATAGATGTAGGTTATTCAAAGTTGATTATTAAAATCAATAGTTAGTCAATTAAAAGCAGTTAATAATTAATAGTTGCCAGTGATAGTTGATGAATAAGTGTTGACAGTAAGACTACAGTCACAGTTAACAGTGATAATTGAAAGTTGACAGTAGATTTTGACAATTCAAAGTTATCCTGTAAACTATTGACAGATGACAGTCGCTGTTGCGAACAGTTTAATATTAAATAGATAACTTATAGAGACAATTTTCACTGGACAGTCGAGAAAATAGTGACGTCAGTTCATAGCTGACAGTAACTAGTGACAGTTGGCAGTTAATAGCTGTCAGGGATCTTTGACGAATGACAGTTGACAGTACAGAAGCAGTTACAATTTACAGTGACTATTAAAAATAAAAATGTATCTGTTGACTACTGATATATGACAGTTGCTATTGCGAATCGATAGTTGAACATTAATGACACACAGCTGATTGAGACAGATCTCTCAAGCAGTTACCAGTTGAGACCACACTAATAGGTGTTAGTGACAGTTAATAACTGTCAGTCACATTGACGATTAATAATTGACAGTGCAGTAACAGTTACAGTTAAACTATGACAGGTAACAGTAAATGAAAACAATTAAAAGTTCAAATATAACTTCTAACTGTTGATAGATGATATTTGCTATTACAAATCGATAGTTAAACAATAAAAGCAAACAGTTGATAGTTATTAACTGCCAGTAATCGTTGGCGAATGACAGTTGCTTTTGCGAATGGATAGTTAAACATTAATAGCAAACAGTTGATAGAGGCAGGTTTCTCAGGTAGTTAACAATTGAGACAACAGTGACATTGACATTTACTAGCTAATAACTGTTAGTATCAGTTGGCAGTTAATAACTGTCAGCGATTATTGATGAATAATAGTTTACAGTATAGTAACAGTTACAGTTAACAGTGACAATGAAAAATTTATTGCGACACATCTACAGTAAAAAATGTCAATTTGACAGATAATATTTGCTATTTTAAATCGACAGTTAAACATTAATGACAGATAGTTGATAAAGGCAGTTAACAGTTGAGACAACAGTGACTTTGACAGTTAACAGCAAATAATTGTTAGTAACAGTTGGTTCTTAATAACAGTCAGCAGTCATTGATTAATGATAGTTGTCAATATAGTAACAGTTACAGTTAACAATGTCAATAAAAGATCATCTTTGACAGTTAACAGTAGATGTAGACAAGTTCTAATATAACCATTAACCGGTGACGGGTAACATTTCTCATTGCAAATCGTGATCGTTGACGAATGATTATTGTCAGTAAAGTCACAGTTACAGTCAACAGTGACAGTGATATATAAAAGTTAATAGTAACAGTTATCTATAGATTTTGAGAATTAAAAGTTTAAATTATCTTGTAATCCGTTGACAATTACTATTGCTAATCAACAGTTAAACATTAATAACAGATAGTTGATCGAGGCAATTCTCTGAGGCAAATAACAGTTAAGATAACAGTGACATTGAGAATTAATAGTTAGTAACAGTTGGAAGTTAATAGCTGTTAGTGATCATTAACGAATAATAGTTGACGGTACAATAACAGTTACAGTTAACAGTAGATGTAGACAATTTAAAGTTAAAATATACCTATTAAACGCTAACATGTGAAATTTACAGGCAGTTAATAGTTAATAGTTGTCAGTGGTCGTTGACGAATAACTATAAATGTTGACAATTGAAAGGTGAAATATAACTCTTAACCGTTGAAAAAAATTACATTTTATTTTGCAAATCGATAGTTGAACATTAAAAGCAGACAGTTGATAGTTCATTTCTGTGATGGTTGGCGAATGACAGTTGACTCTGTAGTTAGAGTTAATACTGACAAATAAAAACTTATATTGGTAGTGAAAAATAAATGTTGACAATTAACAGTTGAACATTAAATAGACAGCTGGTAGAGATTGTTTGGTCTGGACAGTTGAAAAAATATTGACATTATTAATGTTATTTGCTAAAAGCTGTTAGTGACAACTGTCAGTTAATAGATGTCAATGATTGTTGGAGAGTAATTGTTGTCAGTACAGTAACATTTACAGTATACAGTACCAATTAAAAAAGGAAACTTAACTGTTGTACGTTGACAAATGACAGTTGCTATTGCGAATCGACAAATGAGCATTAATGACAGACAGCTGATAGGACAATTCTCTTAAGCAGTTACCAGTTGAGACAACAGTGACATTAAGAGTTAATAGCTCTTAGTGATCACTGGCAATGAATGGCTGCCAGTGATCATTGAGTACTAATAGTTGACAGTAGAGTAATGATTACAAGAGTGACAATTAAAAATTAACTGATAATTGACAGTACTATTGCAAATCAATAGTTGAACATTATAAACAGACAGTTGCTCGCTGCCATTGATCGTTGGCAGTAAAGTCACAGTTACAGTTAACAGTTACAGCCAACGGTAAATTTTGATAATTAAAAATAAGAATTATCCTGTAAACCACTGACAGATGACAGTTGCTATTGCTAATCGACAACTGGACATTAATTGCACACAGTTGATCATGGCAATAACATTGTCAGTTAATAGCTAATAGTTGCAAATCGACAATTGAACATTAATAGAAGATAGTTGATAGAGACAGTTATCTCAGGCAGTTAACAGATAAGACAACAGCTATCTGTTAGTAACAGTTGCAGTGGTTATTGACGACTACTAGTTAACAACACAATAACAGTTGCAGTTGACAGTTACAATGAAAATTAACTGTGACAGTTAACAGTCAATTCAAAGCTTAAATAAGCTATAACTGTTAACTGTTAGCAGATGACATTTTCTATTGATAGTTAATTGCTCCCAGTGATCTTTAACGAATTACACTTGACGTTATTGTTACAGTTAATAGTGACAAATAAAAATTTACATTGACAGTTAAAAGTAAATGTTGACAATTAAAAATTCAAATTCAAATGTTAACCGTTGACAGATGACTGTCACTATTACGCATAAAGAGTTAAACATTAAACATATAATTCATATAGATAGATTTCTCTGGCAACTAACAATTATAAAAATAATTATATTATCAGTTAGTATCTGTCAGCTATTAGTGACAGTTGGTAGTTAATGATCATTGACGAATAAAAGTTGACAATACAATAACAGTTATAGCTAACACTGACAATAAAAATTAACAGCGAGAGTTACCAGTAGATGGAGAAAATTCAAAGTTGAAAGATAACTACTAATCGTTGACAGATGACATTTCCTACTACGAATCGATAGTTGAACATTAAAAACAGACAGTTGACGGTTAATAGCTGCTAATGACTGTTGAAAGTAAAGTCACAGATACAGCTCAGTTACAGTTAACGGTACATTTTGACAATTAAAAATGACAATTATCATGTAAACCATTGACAGATGATTGTTGCTTTTGCAAGTTAACAGCTGAACATTATTCATTGCAGAAAATTGATAGAGCCAGTCCTTTGAGGCAATTAACAATTGAGACAACAGTGACATTGACAGTTAATAGCTAACTGTTGTTAGTTAGAGTTGACAGTTTATAGCTGTCAGTGAACAACAACAAGTTACAGTTAACAATGAAAACGAAAAATTAACTGTGACAGTTAACAATAGTTGAAATTACAGTTAACCGTTGACAGAAGACATTTGCTATTGCGAATTGTTAGTTGAGTATTAAAAGCAGACAGTTGATGGTTAATTGTTGTCAATTGTCGTTGGCGAGTGACTGTTGACGCTACAGTGACAAAAATTAAAATTTACATTGACAGTTACTAGTAAGTGTTGACAATTAAAAGTTAAAATTAAAAATAGAGACAGTTTACTCTGCACAGTTGAAAAAATAATGAACTATGAGACAACAGTTATATTGACAGTTAATAGCTAATAGCGGTTAGTAACAGTTAGCAGTTGATAGCTGTTAGTGATCATTAACAATAACAGTTCACAGTTAACAGTGGCAATAAAAATTAACAGTAGATGAAAACAATTTAAAGTTTAAATATAATTTTTAACCGTTGACAAATGACATTTGCTATTGCGATTTGATAGCTGAACATTAAAAACAGACAGTTGATAGTTAATAGCTGTCAGTGATTAATGACGAATGACTGCTGGCAGTAAAATCACAGTTACAGTTAACCCTGACAATTAAATGTTAAAGTGGCAGTTAACGGTAGATTTTGATAATTAAATATTAAAATTAACAATTGCCTTTTTTTGTTAAGCAATAAATAGTTAATAGCTACCAGTGATAGTTGATGAATGACTTTTGACAGTAAAGCCACTGTTAGGATGAACAATAAACCGTTGACAAATTGAACATTAAAAGTAGACAGTTGATAGTTGATAGCTGTCAGTGGTTGTTGACAATAGACTGTTGAGTATAAAATCACAGTTACAGTTAGCAGTGACAATTAAAAATTAACGATGATAGGTAACGGTAAATTTAGACAATTAAAAGTTAAAATGATCTTGTAAACCTTTGACAGATGACAGTTATTATTGCCAATCTACAGTTGAACATTAATGACAAACAGTTGATCGAGGCAGTTGCAGTTCTCTCTGGGAGTTAACAGTTGAGACAACAGAACATTGTCAGTTAATAGCCGACAGCTGTTAGTGACGGTTGCAAATCGATAATTGAACGTTAATATCAGAAAGTTGATGGAGACAGTTTTTTCTGGCAATTAACAGTTGAGAAAATAGTGACATTGTCAGTTAATAGCTGGCAAGTTAGAAGTTGACAGTTGTCAATAATCATTAACGAATAATAGTTGATAATGCAGTAACAGTTACAGTTAACAGTAGATGTTAATAATTAAAAGTAGAAATATAACTATTAACCGTTAACAGATGCTGTGAGTGATCCTTAAAAGTAAATGTTGGCAATTAACAGTTAAAATTTAATTGTTAACCGTTGACAGGTCACAGTCGCCATTGCGAATGAACAGTTGAACATTAAACAGTAAATTGATAGCGATAATTTTCTCTAGAAATTAACAAATAACTGTCAATGATCATTGACGAAGAATAGTTGAGAGTACAGTGACATTTACAGTTAGCAGTGGCAATGAAAAAGTAACTGTGACAGTTAACAATAAACAATTAGAAGTTAAAATATAACTGTTAACTTTTGTCAGATGATATTTACTATTATGAATCGACAGTTAAATATTAAAAGCAGACAGTTAATAAAGTTGATGATTAATTGCTGCCAATAATCGTTGGCGAATGACAGTTAAGGCGACAGCTAATAGTGACAAATAAAAATTTACATTGACAGTTAAAAGTAAATGTTGACTATTAAAAGTTTAAAATTCAATTGTTTACCATTGACAGGTGACAGTCACTATTGCGAATGAACAGTTAAACATTAAAGAGACAGGTGATAGAGACAGTTTTCTCTGGAGAGTTGAAAAAATAGTGACATTGTCAGTTAATAGCTGACAGCTGACAGTGAATAGCTGTCACTGATCGTTGACGAATGACAACTGACAGTACAATAGCAGTTACAGTTTACAGTGACAATTAAAAATGGAAATTTAACTGTTTGTTGCTGATATATGACAGTTGCTATTGCAAATCAACAGTTGAACATTCATGTTAGATAATTGATAGAGGCAGTTTTCTTAGTCAGTCAACAGTCACATTGACAGTTAATAGCTAATAGCCGTTGGCAGTTAATAGCTGTCAGTAATTGAATTGACAAATAATAAATGACAATACAGTAACAGTATGTTACAGTTAACAGTGACGATGAAAAATTAACTTTGACAGTTAACAGTAGATGTTGAAATAAAACCGTTAACTGTTGACAGATGACATTTGCCATTGCGAATAGTTGAACATTAAAAGCAGACAGTTATAAAGACAGTTGATAGTTAATTGCTGCCAATGATTGTTGACGAATGCCAGTTGAAGTTATAGTTACTGTTAATAGTGACAGTTAAAAGTAAATGTTGACAATTAAAGTTAAAATTCAATTGTTTACTAATAATTTAAAAATACGAAAACACTTCGTGAATCTACAACAATGAGTACAACTAAGACTACAAAACAAATTACTTGTTGAAACAGCTACTTCTCTGGTTAATACCTCGATAGATATTGAATGATAATTTTCGTGTTACAAATAGTTCAACTATCAAAGCAACACTAATTTGAAATTATTCAATAGTTAACATTGACAGGTGGCAGACATTATTGCCAATAAACAGTTGAACATTAAACAGGCAGTTGAGAAAATAATGACATTGTCAGTTAATAGCTGACAGTTTTTAGTGATAGTTGATAGTTATAGCTATCAGTGATCGTTGACGAATGACAGTTGACAGTAGCAGTTACAGTTCAAAGTGACAATTAAAAATGGAAATTTAACAGTTGCTCTTGCGAATCGACAGTTGAATATTAAAAGCAAATAATTGATAGATATGATGTTCAAATATTTTTATCAATTGCTAATTCCTACTATAATAATAAAGGTTATTTAGATATGAGTTTCCTACAAAAACTGTTAATAATATAACAAAAATATAACCAAATTTAAACTAAATTTCTTAAAATTATTACAAATGTATGAATTATACCAAAAACATAATATCATTTAATCAAAAGTATTAGGACGCTTGTAACTATTTAAAGTTTTTTCTGGATTGGAATTTAGTCCTTTGACAATTTCAACAATTTTATTACTGTAGAGATTTTGACAAAATCAAATGCTTTTTTTAATCTACATCAATTATTTGCTCTTCCTTAATTCCTAACAATTTTAACTATTTTATTGTTTTAGTTATTTTAACAATTTCAATGGCTTTAAATAATTTCAATCATTATTAATATAATACTTCTGGAATAGGCTTAAGCAAAATAGGTATATAAGAGAGCTGTAATTCTGTAAATTTTTGTAATCGCTGTAAAAAAAACCCTTTGATATTGATTTTGTGATCGAAACTAGTCAAGGAAGTAAAATTAATTAAAAAAATGTGAATCAAGTAAAATCAAGTGATATTAATTACTAATTTACCTTATCGTTAAATTATGTTTCATCAAGTGATGGATGAAGAATAAGTTCGTAGTTTTCATAAAAATATGACTTGAAGCTAAACTACAACTTTATTAATAATGTACCACATACCAGTTAAAATCTCTTACAACGCTTCAGCAAGATTTTAAAATATAACCAATAGGATTTAGAATGTATATATTTTTCTATATCTATTGATAACTATTATATTACTTTGTCTCATTAAATCTATCTAACAATCTGCAACAAGTTTCATCTCTCCACTCCACAAACGTAAACGCATCTTTTACAACACAATTAAAACCGAACACAACGCACATACTAATTAATTAAGATTGAAAAAAAAAAGTGGGAAATCTCTTCCACGACGAGGACGACCGTCTGAAAAGGTCGCACGAAGTTCGTAAAAGGGCGAAATCTCGTTAAATCTTTTACGCCGCTGCATACTTTCCCGGCTTTACTATTTTCTTTACTCTTTTTTTTTGCCCGTCTTCTTTTGATTTCCATAAAAATGGGAACAGAGGAGCGTTTTGAATTTTAAGGGCTTTAATACACATCCAGAGACTCGGCTCATATTGGACGTCCGCTGGAATGGCACTGGAAATTGGCTGCACGAGGCGTAATCAGCGGCCGGGATTGGAAAATCGGAAATTTACACGGTTTCCATTGTTATCACGGAGAAATATATTCGATATCGAAATGAGAACAAGTTAATGAGTTGGACGTACTGTGAAGTAATGTTGAATTTTCATAACGCTCAATAAATAAATTATAATGTTTTATATGGTAGAAAGATTAGAGATTTTTATATATAGGTTTTATAATTAAAATCACTTGGTTTGTTGTGTGAAACAAACCAAGTGATTTTAATTATAAAACCTATATATTAACATAATGTTTCACCAAGTGATTAATGAGAAACAAGTATAAGATATAGAGATTTTTATATTTAAAAACAAAAACTATGAAATTTTAGAATTAAAATTAATACTTCCGCTGCTACAGTATTGATGAAACATATATTTTACAAGGGTGTGTTTATAAATTGACTTGTTTTGTTTCATAATTAATTTATCAGTTTCCTGACATATGTTTGGACAATTGTTTGCCTTGTATCAAACAAAACAAGTCTTTAATTTTCAAATCCACCCCTGTGAATTTTAGAATTGATAATCTTTAATACTATCGTTGCTGACTTTAATCACTAAAAATAATTGATAATCTTTATTATATATTATACAAGGTGAAGCTAGCACGTGACTAGTTAGTACTGTTAAAAACATAAAAATAACCCTCGTATTAAAAAACAAAATTTATTCCATTGTATCATCTTATTAGGGTTATCATTTTATGGGTGGCTTAAACCTACCGTTTTTTTTCTACTTTACGTTCGAAAATTAAGTAGGATCGTGTGATAAAGTGGATGGAATGTGTTCGAGAGAGAGAGTGAAGCGGGGAAGACTTTTATATGTGCGTCGGTTCGTATCTCAATTTTATGCAGGGATTATAAAAGTGCCGTTATTAACGAAATTGGCTACTAAATTTCCGCGCGCAATTTTTACACGATATTAACCGGTGCTCGGTAAAACATTTACGGTTCTTAACGGTGAATTTGTCGTTCAATAAAAATGCCCGCCACCGAACGCATTTATAGGCGTATATGTGTAAGTGAAATTGATGTTCCGACGTTTACAAATTAACTTCGATGTTATCGTAAAAGTTGATTAACGTTATTATTTATTATTGTACAAAAGTTGTAAATATGCAACTTAATACGTATATGTCAAGGACATTTTTTATGCATACAAAAATCAGATGTGTGGCCAATCAGTACTTGTAGTAAACCATTTTTTTCTTACCAGAAAGAGAGAAAGTCAAACGTAATAGATTTTGTGAAGAACACAGAAATAATAACGGAGAAAGAATCATAGACTACTACATAGAACAAGATCTAATAATAACTAATACGTTACTTGATCATAAAGAAATTCATAAGTAAAATTAAGCAGAGATCAGATATCAATAATAGATTACATTTTAACAGAAAGGATAAACCGAAGAATGTTAAGAGATATAAGAGTTAGAAGAGGATATGAAATAGGAAGTGACCACGATTTGCTAATAGGAGAAATATGCCAAGAAAAACAAGAGAAGCAATAGGGAAAGGCGAATAAAAATCATATAAGTTATAAGAGCGTACAGATTAAAACAGGAAGACATAGCCAGGAAATATGAAAAAGAAATAAACAAAGCAATAAGTGAGCTACTAGGAGTAGATACCCAAAGTATAGGCGAGGAATGGGAATCACTAAAGACAATAATAATAGAGGCAGCTAAACCAGTGTGTGAGATGAACAAACAAAGCAGGTTCAAGAAGCAAACCGCATGGTGGACAATGGAAATTAATGAGCAAATTAAAATTACGAATGAAAAATGGCAAAAATACCTAAGTACGAAATCACAGAGCAGCTATGATGAATACAAGAGAGAGATAATTAAAGCAAAGATAATGATACTGACTGAAAAACAAACAAGATGGAAGAAAATGCAAAGACAATCTAGAAGATATTCTACAAGACACTAAAGAACATTAGGAATGACAAAAAAAGATAAGTATAAAAGATGAAGCAGGAAGGCTACTAATGACGGGGATGGAAATATTGGAAAGATGGAAGGCATATTTTCAAGAATTACTGAATCGAGATTATGAGCAAAACCAAGAAGCAGATAAAACAAGAGAAGATACAGAATACCCACAAGACGAAATAACAGAACAAGAAGAAGAAGGAATCAATCCAGGATCTCGAGGTGAAGAATGAGAGATAGAATCGTTCATATATTATATATAAATTATATATTGTGTGTTATATTTAAGACTTCCTTTTGAATACGTAGAAGATGCAATTAAAGGACAAAATATTGGAAGACACCAGGAGTAGACAAAATAACAGATATAATGATTAAAAATATGGAAATAAAGGGAAAGAATAAGCTATGGAAATTGATCAACATAGTGTGAAAAGAAGAAAAATGCCAAAAGAGTGGCAAGTCGGAATGATGGTGCGCATTTATAAAGTTGGAAACAAAACAGAATGCAACAGAATTAATTAATTACACTAATTGGTACAACTACAAAAATATCTGAGAAAATAATAGAAAAAAGGTTAAGACAAATAGTAGAATAGAAAATGGAGTCAACATCAAACTGTTAAGGGTAACACAAAGTATATATAAAGAAATTATAATAATAACTGGAAACAAGAAATCTGAAGAATTTACAACCAAACAAGAAGTAAGACAGGGAGGAAGCCTAAGCCTGCTGTTTTATATAATATACATGGACCAAATAATAAAAGAAGTAAACAACGAAACAAGCCCTTTAAATATTAGACACAGCGACATAAAAATAGTAGAAATGCAACAATGTGCATTTGTAAATGACATCTCAATATTAGCAAATAGGCCAGAAGAACTTCAGGAAAAAGTATTAATATGGAACAAGATAATAAAAAAATATGGCATGAAATTGAATACCAGCAAAACTAAACTGATGACAATAACAAGAAACGAAAATGAAAAAAAATTGAGAACAAAGAAATAGAGCAAGTGAAACAATACAAATACTTAGGAGTGGTCATACAATACAAGAAGAAGAAGATATAAACAATAGAATAAACACTACTATACACTGAATAAATACATAACAAGTAAAAGAGAAATTAAGATGAGCACAAAAATAAAAGTATATAAAGCTATATACAATCCAGTTCTAACATTTGGATACTGAATAAAAGGCAGAAAAGAAGAAGAGCGTACGGCGTCACACTAATAGACAAAATGAGGAACGAAAGATTAAGAGAAAAGCTACAAGTAAAGAGGAATACATAGAAGAGAGACCACTAGGATGGTAGGGACATGTACAGAGAATTGATAAAAATACGCAAGCCAGAAAAGTATGGGAAGCAAGAACACAAGGAAAGAAGAAAAGAGGACGACCAAGAAAGACATGGGAAGGAGCAATAAATAAGATACTAGAGAAAAGAGACAACTTAAGACAAGAAGCAATTAAAATCATAAAACACGGAAAGACTTGGAAAGAATACACAAAGAAATAAAACATTCTATTTTTATATAAAGCAATCAATTAAGAAACAAACGTATAGAAAATTTGTTTAAAAATATACATTTTTTTTAATAATGTAAACTTTACTAAGATATAGTTGAAAACTATGTATAAAAAAACAGCTTCAAATTTACTTAAAACTATTAGTATTTTATAAGAAAAAGAGAGATTTTAGTTTTATGTGTTTAAGACGAATGAAATTTTAACAGAAATTCAATTTAATAGAAAACTGTAAAGATAAGGCCTTATCTCTACACTTTTGTCTAAAAATAAAACGTTTAAAATTTCCAATAATTTTTATTTTTAGATAATTGAAAGAGCTAAAAATAAAAGATAAAAATGCATCATTAAAACATATTATGAAAAAACACATAAGCTAAAATATTAAAATTTTACAAAAAATTATTTTTTTTCTGGAAAAGTAATTAAAGGCTTTCGAAAATACAGTTACCAATTTACTTTAAATCAGTTGACGTAAGTAGGAAATCGTTTCTAAAAAAATTGAAATTTCCTTAACTCGGTTAAAACTTAAAACACACATTAACAATTTTCATTAAAACAGTAGAAAGTTTCTAAATATAGGAATCGATTAGGAACAGTTGAAATTAAAAAAATCTAAAGAAATAGTTAATAAAACATGGGTATAAGCAATTTTAACAAAGAAAGAAACAGTTAAATAGCGTCTTAAAAAAACAGTTTATTGGGTTGGTAAGTTAAAAATATGAAAACATTTCACAAATGAGTTTTATCAAGTGTACAAAATAAATCACTTATTGAACGAACTACTTGCTTGGTAAATACGTAAACTAAACCGATTTTAATTCAGCATGCATTTTACACGTTTAAAGAATATTTTGAGTTTGATTTTACAAATATCGTTTAGCATTAAGTATTTTAAATATACTCAGTTTATAACTAATATTATTACTTTTCCTATATAGAATATATAGGGGAAGTATTGATTTCGTGATTTTTATTATTTTATTTTAATATTTTAGTATAAAACCTGCAACCTCAGTTTTATGTACATGTACATTTTTATAATTTAATTATAATATTAACTTTAATTTTAATTGACCTGTGTATTATGTTTGATATTTCTTTTATTAATATGTTACCTACTTTTAAGTATTTATTATATTCTAAACCTCTTAATGTGATTTATAGTTTGTAATTCTAGGATTTTACATTTTAAAAATGTCACTAGGATTTACGTTATCATTAAGAGGATAATTTTAATGTGTATTTTTTCTACTATTCTATTTTTATCAATTTGTGCATATTTTATGATCAATAAGAGTTTGCTAAATGCATTTGGAGACTTAATTTAAAAAGAAAGAATAAAACTTTTTTAGAAATAAAACATTAAATAAAAATTTGCTTCAAAACAGTTGCAAATTTGCGAAAACAACAATTATAAATGTTCTACAAAACAACAGTATAAATTACTTTAAAAACGGAATATTTGAAAAAATCGAAAAATCCTATTTGAAGAATAAAATTTTAAAAAGAAAGAAATTTCTCAAAAAAAAAATTCCAAAAAATCAAAAAAACATATTGTGCTAACAATTAGATAAAAAACTAACAGAACTATTTAAACTTGCTCGAAATTTTTATTTTTCGCAAAATAAAACATTGTAAATAGATTGACAGTTGAAAGCTGTCTGAAAAACAACAAATTCAAATAATAGGTTGTTCAAAAAATTCACTTGGTTTGTTTCAATTAATTCAATTAATTTAGTAAAACAAACCAAGTGAATTTTTTCAACAACCTATTATTAACATAAATGAAAAATGAGAATCAAATACAAGATATAACAAATTCAAATTTGCTTAAAACAGTTGAAATAATATAAAAATAAGAAATTTTTCCTAATGTGTATTAAAAAAACGATCAAGCTTTTAAAATTAAAATGATTGGAATAAAAAATAACTAAGCATTTCAATTAAAAAAAAATATATCTTAAAACAGAGAGAGTCGAAATTAAAATAAATTATTCTCAAAATTGAAAATCGGCTCAAAATTTAAAAAAATAAATAAAATTTTTCGTTACATTCGAAAATCAATTTGCAAAAAATCAAAACTTTTCAAATTAGTTAAAATTTTCAATTTTTGATCACTACTTTACAACAAAATTTAATAAAAATAGTTTGCTTAAAATTAATCAAAATTATAGAAAAAATATAATTTTTTTTTATTAAAAAACACATTATCTTATTTATCCACTTTATGTATATGTGAATAAATAAATATTGACAAAAAATTGGTCACAAATTGGAAAGGCAAAGTTCACAATTTAGTGATCTTCCACTCGTACCTTAAATTACATCTACGGGAGGTATCCATTGTAGATCTTCATGATGTTTCATTTTATTATTAGCCAAATGCTAATTTTACCCTCTAAAGGAAATGCATAGTATATTTTGCGAAAATAGAATTAAAAATTTGGTAGAAGTTATTGAAAATGCTTTCTAGCGATGAAATTTGTTAAAAAAAAACACTCAAATTTAAAAATAGCAATTATATTTAAATAAAATTCTTTATCAGTGAATAGCGACTAAATTGATTAAAGTCAAATTTAAATAAAATTAAATAATAATTAATCTAATTGTTTCATAGTTTCTACAGAACTAGTTTATAAAATGTCCTTATAGGCAGTTTTAACAAAGAATAAAACTGTTTCTAAAATTACCTAATTGAGGTTTAGAAGCACTTACTTCCTGATACATTTCAATTACATAAAAATATATACTTTTACTTAGTTAATATCACACAATTAATATTAGTAGTGTGATATTAAATGAAAGTATATATTTTTTTGTTTCTAGAATATCGTAAAAAAATGCGTAAATTTTTTTCAAAAAATACATTAATACAAAAGAAAAACCGTTTAATATTTAACTAAAAGAGTTAGAATGTTGTAACTTTTAATAAAAGTTTGCTAAATATTTTGAAACCGTTAAAACAGTCAAAAATAGTCGAAATATTTCCAGAAAATATAATTAAAAAGAATAAAACTTTTTAGAAATAAAACATTAAAAATTTGCTTCGAAATAGTTGGAATTTGAGAAAACAATAATCTTAAAATACAACAGTACAAAATACCTTTAAATAATAATATTTGAATAAATCTAAAAATGCAATTAAACAAATAAAATTTTTAAAATGGAGAAATTTCTCAAGAGACGAAAAAAATTCTAAGAAAAAATTAAAAGCACATTGTGCTTACAAACAGATAAAAACTAAACGAACCATTTAAATACCTAAAAAATAAGAATTTTTGAAGAATCTAAAAATGCAACTAAAATAATAAGATCTTAAAGCGAAAGAAATCTCTCAGATATGCATTTTAACTTAAAAAACATTTCAATAACAAACAGGTAAAAATTTAAATTTGCTAAAAATTTTGAATTTTTATAAAATTAAATTGTAATGTATAATTTACAAAGATAAATAGTTGAAAACTATCTAAAACATAACAATTTTAAATTTACTTAAAACAGTTGAAATAATATGAGAATTGGAGAGTCTTTTTAAACTTGTATTTAAAAACCGATAAAAATGAAGAATAAACTAAAAAACTTTTTAAGAAAAAATATCTAAATATTTTAAATTTCTTTCAGAAATCGTTGAAATAAAAATCATTCCTAAATAAATTAAAGAAAATATCTTAAAACCGAAAGGGTTAAATTTAAAACAAAAAACACATGAAAATCTGCTAAGATTTTTTTTAAATTGAAATTTTGCTTTATAAAATTTAAAAATTGATTTACAAAAAAAGAAATGTGAGCATTACAAAAATAATGAATACTGTATTAAAAATAATAAATGACTTTTTGAAAAGCGGTTTAAAATTTGCTTCAAATCAGTTGAATTCTTGAATAAAAGCAGTGTTTAACAATAAAATCTACCAAAAATTGTTTGCTTAAAACTAGTCAAAATTATAGACAAAAATATTAAAAGTTGTCTTTAAAAAATTACAGTTTAAAGTTTGCCAACATAAAATCCAAAATTTGCTAGATATAGTTGAAATGCGTTATAGCGATGAAATTTGTTTAAAAACAGTCAAATTAAAAATGTTTAAAGAAATTTGTTAAACAGTTTAAAGAAAATTGTTAAACAGTTTTTAGAGAAATTGTATATTATGTATCCTTATAAGCAGTTTTAACAGAGAAAGAAATTGTTTCTAAAATATTTGAGAGTTTGAAATTTTCTTAAAATACTACCGAAAATTTTTAAAAACTAAATGATCCCTTATAAAGATACAGATTAAAAAACTGATCTAAAAATCAGTTTGAAAATATCTGAAGAACGTTTTATTTTTAGATAATTATCAACTGTTTTATCGTGACACATTGAAGGAGATTAAAAAATGCATTATAATTTTCTAAAATGTTATAATTTTACAAAAAATGAAAATTGTCTAAGAAAGTAATTAAAGGCTTTTAAAAGAGATAAAATTTACATTAATACAGCTGACGTGAGTAAAAAATAGTTTAAATCTGGCTTAAAGTTAGTTGAAATACTAAAAATAAAATAACAATTTTCATAAGAAAAAACAGTGCAAATTGTTTAAAAATAGGAATAAAATAGAATCGAATTGTTTAACAGTTTCTAGAGAAATATTTTAGAAAATATTCTTATAAGCAGTTTTAACATAGAAAAAAAACTGTTTCCAAAGAATCTAATAGTTTAATATTTTATAAAAATACCACCGAAAATTTCGTAAAAACCAAAAATGCTTTATTAAGAGAAAAGTTTTAAAAAAAAATAACATATAAATTTGCTTAAAGTTTTGAATTTTTACAAAATTAAACATTGTAAAATAACATAACAGTTGAAATCTATTTGAAAAGAAAAAAAAACAATTTCAAATTTGCTTAAAATAAGAAGTAAAAAAATTTTTAAACCTGTAAAACGATAAAACTTTTTTAAAGCAGGTGAAAACTACCTAAAATTTCAAATCCTTTCAGAAATCGTTGGAATAAAAAACAATTTAGGATTTCCCAAATAAATTAAAAATGAAAGAAAATATCTTAAAGCAGAATGGGTTGAATTAAAAAAAATACAAATAAAACTCTGCTCAAATAAAGGTAAAATTTTGCTTTATTAAATTCAAAAATTCATTTGCAAAAAAAAATAAACGTCTTTCTCAAAAGCAATTTAAAATTTGCTTCAAATTAGTTGAAACTGAATAAACACTTAAAATTTACCAAAAATAATTTGCTTAAAACTAATCAAAATTAAGAAAAAAATAATTAAGAATTATACTTATAAGCAGTTTTAACATAGAAACTGTTTGTAAAGAATCTAATAGAAAAAAAGACACTTTGAAATTTACATTAATTCAGCTGACCTAAGTAAAAAATTAGCTTAAAACAAATTGATACTTTAAAAATAAATTAACAATTTTTATAAGAAAAAAAAAACAGTAGAAAGTGTTTAAAAATAAAATAGAATAAAATTGTTTAACAGTTTCTAGAGAAATAGTTTATAAAATATCCTTATAAGCAGTTTTAACATAGAAAGAAACGGTTTCTAAAGAATCTAATAGTTTAATATTTTCTAAAAATACCACCGAAAATTTTGTAAAAACAAAATAATGCCTTATAAAGATACAGAGTAAACAACTGATCTAAAAATCAGTTTGAAAATATCTGAAGAACGTTTTATTTTTAGATAATTATCAACTGTTTTATCGTGACACATTGAAGCAGATTAAAAAATGCATTATAATTTTCTAAAATGTTATAATTTTACAAAAAAAAATGAAAATTGTCTAAGAAAGTAATTAAAAGCTTTTCAAAAACACACTTTGAAATTTACATTAATTCAGCAGACCTAAGTAAAAAATAGTTTAAATTAGCTTAAAACCAATTGATATTTTAAAAATAAATTAACAATTTTCATAAGAAAAAACCGTAGAAAGTGTTTAAAAATAGGAATAAAATAGAATAGAATTGTTTAACAGTTTCTAGAGAAATAGTTTATAAAACATACTTATAAGCAGTTTTAATATTGAAATAAACTGTTTTTAAAGAATCTTAGAGTTTATTTTTTTTTTTAAATACCATCGAAAATTTCGTAAAAACCAAAAATGCTTTATAAAGATGAAAATTCTTTTAAAGAAACCATTTAAATTTGCTCAAAGTTTTTTTTTACAAAATAAAACATTGCAAAATTTACGTTATCTTTGTAAGTTGAAATCTATTTGAAAAAAAAACAATTTCAAATTTGCTTAAAACAGTTACCATTTAAATTTGCTTTTTGAATTTTTACCAAATAAAACATTGTAAAATTTACAAAGAGAACAGTTGAAATCTATTTGAAAAGAAAAAAAACAAATTTCAAATTTGCTTAAAACAGTTGAAATGAAATAAGAAGTAAAGATTTTTGAAACCTGTAAAACGATAAAACTTTTTTTAAAGCAGCTGAAAACTGTCTAAAATTCAAACTTCTTTCAGAAATCGTTGGCATAAAAAAAATTTAACATTTCCCAAATAAATAATGAATGAAAGAAAATATCTTAAAACAGAAATGGTTGATTTGTAAATGAGACACAATAACTTTGTTTTACCACTATATTGTGGTAAAACAAAGTTATTGTGTCTCATTTACAAATCATTCAAGATGTACCACGAAGTAAACGCCTCTACCATTAAATAGAAATGGTTGAATTAAAAAAAAAAATACAAATAAAACTCTGCTCAGAAAAAAGGTAACATTTTGCTTTATTAAATTAAAATATTGATTTGCAAAAATTCGGAACTTTACAAAAAAATTATAAAATCTGTCTTAATAATAATAAACGTCTTTCTGAAAAGCAATTTAAAATTTGCTTCAAATTAGTTGAAAGTGAATAAACACTTAAAATTTACCAAAAATAATTTGCTTAAAACTAGTCAAAATTAAGGAAAAATGATTAAGAATTATACTTATAGGCAGTTTTAATATAGAAATAAACTGTTTCTAAAGAATCTAATAGTTTAATATTTTCTAAAAATACCACCGGAAATTTCGTAAAAACCAAAAATGCTTTATAAAGGTGAAAATTCTTTTAAAAAAGACAGATCTAAAAAACAGTTTAAAAATGTCTTACAAATCGGTTTACTACTAATAACTAGTTTAATATTTAATAAAAATAAAATTAAAAATAATGTGTAAAAATAAGGATAACGTTAAAAATGAAAATTCGCTACGAATATTTAAAAACTTTGTAAAAATGATTCAATCTTTACGTAAATAAGTAGATAATTAAAATTTATTGAAAACATTTGATGATTCTTTAAAATTTGTTCAGAAAACAGTTGAAATGTTAACCACAAAAAATAAAACAGAATTGAAAATTCCTTAAAGACAATGCAAAATATCTAAAAAAACTAAACAGTTTCAAAAAAAAATTGCAAATTTATTGATGTTATCAATTCAAAATAAAAAAAAACAATGAGAAATAAAAAACAGTTAAAATTTTCTACGAAAACATTGTTCTGAAATAAAGACTGTTTAAAACAATTAAAATTTTATATAAATTATTGTAAATACCTTTTTTATATATCATACACTTTTTATCTTTATTTCTATAGTTTCGACATAATATATAGGTATTTACAATCATTTATATAATAATGTGTGGTACATAGAGTAGAGGCCTCCACAATTACCTATTTAATTAAAATTTTATCAACGAAATATTTGAACAAACATTTCTTTAAAAAATTAAATGCTTCTCCACTTTTTTCAAAACCTAGCGTTTTAAATAAAACTATTCTTTACTAATGATTCATTATATAGCTGATACCTGTTGAGCTACACTCTTGATGGAACTATAGTTGAAATTTTGGTGAAGAAAAACACATGTTATGTTCCATATTGGTTAAAATAGAAGAACACGCATTTTCTGAATTCAAGCCTTTCCAAATACGTTCAAAATTTTTATAGAGAATTATTGTGTATAATATTAGAATCTTTTTGTTAGGATTTTGTATAAAATAAATAATACCTAATTAACAGTGTGTTACCAAGTGCTTTTCTTTACCAAAAATGAATTATTTTATTTAAAAAATTATTATTACCATTATTATATTGATGAAAATTATACATATTTGATTGTGAAAGCGTGTGCTTTATGGTATATACACTATAAGTTTGTGTATTTACATATATACAATATTAGAATTAAATGATTTTTATTAATAATAAAAGAAAACTTTGTTTTGCCATAATTTAAAAAATAATTTAATTTCTACAACGACCTAGTTTTAATAAATTTTATTATATGTTTTACCATTATATTTATAATATAGTAGAGAAACAAGTTATTTAGCTTTAGATTATAAACAATTTTCGGTATTAACACGAGAAAAATTCTTATTTCCGATGCATACGTTCTACCAAGAGTTTAAGAATAAAATTTTAGGTTAAATGTTTCAATTAAAACTGCTCTTAATCATCCCATATTTACTTAAAGTTCCATATAATTTTAAAAGACGATGAAAAGTTTCAATTAACCATACGAAGGAAGTAAATAATAAATAGTGAAAGAAATTATTATATCTTGTATTTGTTTCTCATTGAAACATTATGTTAAAGTTAAAAAATTCACATCGTTCGTTATCATTATTCTTGATAATGGCCGAAACTAGTCGAATAAAAAAATTAATAATCAAGTGAATTTTTTCAACAATCTATTAAAGAAATTATTACTTAAGTAATGAGGACAATTTTTTATTATTTTTAAATGGTCGTAATCAATAAATTTCCCATGATGATCACATATAATAAGAAAATAAATATTAATAGCGAAATAAAGTATTAATTAAGTTGCTTCTATTAATATATTATTACAAAATAAAGAACGTAATTCAAGAAATATTTATATTTGTTTATGTACGCATAAGCTTTTTAATAAATTAATAGATAATTACGGAGATCCTAATTGTTTTATCAATAAAAAATAATAATATTCACATACATAAACATTATATATTAATAGCGTACGTAAATATTTAAAATGCCAATTCCATTAATATATTAAATTAATTTTTTCCGACCCTACTTCAGTAATTGATTCAATTTTAAATCTGACACAACAATAAATCATTGAAGAATAAGCAATTCAACGCACACAACGAAACCATTATGTAAGTAACTGCACCGTGAAATCGATGTAAGTTAGTTAGTACATCATCTAAAAGACACTAAGGGATGAATAAGGGACAATTAGCACGAACATCAAAAGCGTCACAATTTCGTTTATTCAAGTAACACATTCAAAGCTAGCGAAATTAAATATGGCTGTAATGTATAAAATAAAGCAGGGTATGTAATTAAATTATTATTTTTTAAATTAATTAAATAAATGCATAATTATTTATTATGGTAAATTGAAATAAATAATAGTGTGGTGTATGTGAGTTTAAAAAAATAAATCAAACACAGAAAAAATGTAATGAAAGCTGCTGCTGGTTTGCTGCTGATGTTGATGCGGTGGTTGCAGAGGTTGGATGCGGGTGGGCCCCCTTCGTATTTAATGGAGACGAACACATTTTTTTTCACTTATTAAAAACAAAAGATAAACGTGTTTGCTTATGTTGTTGTTTTTTTTTATTATTATTATTTTGTTTTGTTTGACATCAATCTCACCCAGTTGTTTCGTGGGATGGGGGTTTCTGTTCTGTCGGTGTTGTTGTTCGGTGTGCGAGTGTACCTGGAGGAAAGTGGTGAGATGGACCTGTAAAACT
Source organism: Ontholestes murinus (assembly GCA_963969525.1). NCBI lineage: Eukaryota > Metazoa > Arthropoda > Insecta > Coleoptera > Staphylinidae > Ontholestes > Ontholestes murinus. The sequence goes on along the minus strand of CAXAKX010000565.1, from coordinate 13,833 downwards.
TCCAGACAGAGATGATGGATATAGATGTTAGCTAGGGCGTGTTGTTGTTGTCGGGTAATTGGGGTGGCGATCCCGCGCTCCTCTCATTGAGGTACCACGTACAGGACTGACTGGATCGGCGGCGGCGGCGTTCCCTTCCTTCCTTCCTTCCATCTGCGTTCTCCTCGTTGCCATAGAGCGAATGGTGTGCGCCGCCACTGCCCTCCCAATGACCTAAAAATCATTCTAGACACTCGCTGCCTCTAATTCGCCAGCCATCTCCAACACTAATAATATAAATAATAAATGAGGCATATGTTTCAACTAACAGGATCACTTAATTAAATCAGAAATAAAAGTTGTATACAATTAATACAGCCACACTAATAATTAAACAATTCCTTATACGATTAATTTTACCGTATAACTTGACTTGATATAAAAATACATAATGCATCCATTGATATTGCATTTCTAATTAAAGTAAATAATTTTTACCATCAAAAACCTTTCTTTCTACCATTTATTTATATTTAGCTATAGCTTGTGGCAATTGTTTTTTCCTTTTTTTAGGATCTTGTCAAATGTGCAACTCTAAAATTTTATCAAATGTCAACTAAAACGTGATTTTTTGTAAAGTAATAAATCATCTATTAGTTAAAATTTATTAAATATTCAATTTAAGAGGGCTGTATTTCGTAACTAAATTTAAAAAATAAGAATAAGAATAATTAACGAGAAGCAAATCATTTTCTTTATTCTAACCGCAGTTCTGGTAGAAATATCATTATTTTTATACGTCACATTTTTAAAGTATTTTGCCTTAGAAATCATTTGACTTTTGATTATAGCAGTGTATTTTTTTAAATTGATTTTTTGATCTTCCGTTATGCTCGAGTACTTAACGGAACTGAGGGTCTTTGTAAGCAGAATTATTGGCACGATAATAAGAAATTAAGAGCTGTGATTTGTGAGGATTGATTTTAATGCTCCATTTTGCAAACCAACGTTAAAGTGAGTTAATAAGCTCTTGCATAAATTAAAGGTCTTTTGAAACTTTTTTCTAATTTTTAAAAACTTTTCCAGCTTCATTTCGTTGAATTTCTCTTCAACTTCTCTTTCATATTTAATTAATTTAGAGAATGATTTAGGAATTTCTCTTCCCAATTGCGAGAATTTTCTTTAAAAGTACTAAAATTTTGCAGCATATTTCCTCTAGATTTTTAAGATTTTCCAGTATCTCTTGACTCATTTTTAAGGTTCTAGTGTAATTTTATTGAAGCATTTCCCTTCCAATTTTTCCTCTATTTTTGATAATTTTGCCAAAATTTTCTTCATTTTTTTAGAGATTCTAAATTCTTTCACCATTTTCTCTATATCTATAGCAGTTTTAAGCGTTGCCTATTTATTTGTCAAATTTCTCTTCAGTTTCTCTTTCATATTTAGGGAATATTTTCGGAATTTCTCTTCTAAATTGCAATATTTTTCTCTAATGGTTTTAGGATTTATTGGCATATCTTACAAATTTCTAGAATTTTCCAACTCTTTCCACTCCAAACGTATAGAATTTTCCAGCATCTGTTGGCTCATTTTTAGGTATCTTCATTTTCATTTTCCAGGAATATCTCTTCCAATTTTTATTTAATATTTGATAATTTTTCAAAAATTTTCATTTCGGCGAATTTCTCTTCCACATTTAGAGAATTTTCTAGAAATTTCTCTTAGAAATTGCTAGAATTTTCTTTAAAATTAAAGATTTTCGTTAAATTTCCACAATTTTCCTCCAAATTTTGAGAATTTGAAAGCATCATTTTTTTAAATTCTCATATATATTTGAACAATTTTCCAAGAATTTCTCTTCCAACTTTTCTTCTACTTTTACTCATTTTCTAATAACTTTCTTTATTTTCTTTAAAGGTACTAAAATTTTGCAGCAAATTTGTAGAATTTTCCAACACTTTCCTTTCCAGACTTCTAGAATTTTTCAGTCTTTTGACTCATTTTTAGAATTCTTGTATAATTTTAGAGAATTTTCGAGGAAAATCTCATCCAGCTTTTCTTTCATTATTGATAATTTTTCAAAAAATTTCCAGCTTTTCTTCATTATTTAGAGAATTTTCTAGGAATATCTCTTTGAAATTCCGAGAATTTTCTTTAAAATTTCTAAAGTTTCGTAGCATTTTCTGTAAATTTACATAATTTTCCTCCAGATTTTTAGCATTTAAAATCATTGACTAATTTTTAAAATTCTTGTAAAATTATGAACAAATTAACTTTTCTTCCACTTAATACTTAATAATGTAACATTTTTTCTTCCTAATTGGCATAATTTTTCAGCATTTTCTCTAGATTTACAGAAATTTTTTCTTTAAATTTTGTACTTTCATTTCGACAAATTTCTCCTCAACTTAAATATTTAAAAAATATTGTAAAATTTTCTTTTCCAAATTGCGAAAATTTAAAAATTTCTGGAATTTTCCAACACTTTCTCCTCCAGATTTCTAGAATTTTTAGTCTCTTGACTCTTTTTTCAAATGTTAGAAAATTTTCTCAGGAAAATCTTTTCCAGCTTCCAAAAAATTTATATCATTTCTTGCATTTCCAACACTTTGTCGTCCATATTTCTAGAATTTTCTAGTCTCATTTTTAGGGTTCTTGTACAATTTTCAAAAATTTTCCAGCTTCAACTTCTCTTCCCTCAACTCCTCTACCACATTTAGATAATGTTTTAGGAATTTCTTTTGCAAATTGTTAGAATGTTCCAACACTTTCTCCTTCAGATTTCTAGAATTTTCCAGTTTCTTGACTCATTTTTAGGATTCTTGACAAGTTTAGAGAATGTATCAGGAATATCTCTTCCAACTTAAAAAAAATTGCGTAAATTTTCCTCCAGATTTCTATAACTTTTCCGTCTCTTGACTCATTTTTAGGATTCTTGTACAGTTTTAGAGAATTTTCAAGGAATTATTACAACTTTCAAAAAACAATTGCATAATTTTTAGCAAATTGCTAGAATTTGCCAACACTTTCAAGATTTTTAAAATGTTCTAGTCTTGACTAATTTTTAGAATTCTCGTACAATTTCTAAAAAATTTCAGCTTAAACATCTCTTTCACATTTCTAAGTTTTGTAGCAAATTTATACAATTTCCCTCCAGATTTTGAGATTTTGTAAGCATCTATTGACTTACTTTTAAAATTCTCATACATTTTAGGACAATTTTCCAAAAATTTCTCTTCCAACTTTTCTACCACATTTAATAATTTTGTAACAATTTTACTTGGTGTTCAATAATTTTTCAGGATTGTCTTTAGATTTATAAAACTTCTCAGCACTTTTTTCTTCAAATTTCTAGAATTTTGTACCTTCATTTCGAAAAATTTCTCCACAACTTAAATATTTTGAAAAATTTTATTCAAAGTTTCTAAAATACTTTTCCTATTCCTCGAAATTTCTAGAATTTAGGAGCAGTTTTTCTCCAGATTCCTAAAATTTTTTAGCATCTTTTGTCTCATTTTTAAGATTTTCGGGCTATTTTTGGAGAATTTCTTTCCAAGATTTTTAGATTTCTCATAATTTAGCAAAAAAAAAATTATTAAATAGTACTAGAATTTGTCATATTTGTTCTAGTTTTCTACAAATATTGGAGCCAATTTCTTATAAATTACTAGAATTTTTTAACACTTTCTCCTCCAGATTTCTAGAATTTTTCAGTTTTTTTTTTGGCTAATTTTTAGGATTTTTGCACAATTTTAGAGAATTTTCCAAGAAAATCTCTTTCAAATTAAAAAAAAAATGCTTTATTTCTTGAAAAAAAGGCACTTGACTCAGTTTTAGGATTCTTGTACCATTTTCAAAACTTAACTCTTAACTTCTCTTTCACATTTAGAGAATGTTCTAAGAATATCACTTCCAAATTGAAAGAATTTTCTTTAAAAATTATAAAGTTTTTCTATAAATTTCCATAATTTTCCTCCAGAAGTTTGGAATTTGTCATCTAATGACCTATTTTTAAAATTCTCGTACATTTTTGGACAATTTTCCAAGAATTTCTCTTCCAACTCTTCTTCCACTTTTAATAATTTTGTAACAACTTTTCTTCCAAATTGGCATAAAGGTATTCTAAAATTTGTGAGCATTTTCTTCTTTAAATTTCTAGAATTTTTTACCTTCATTTCGATAAATTCCTCCTCAACTTAAATATTTAGAAAAATTCAGCAAATTTTCAACACTTTCTCCTCCAGATTTCTACAATTTTTCAACATCTCTCCCTCTGATTACAATAATATAATATAATATAAATTCTTACAAACTAAAGTGTGAATATATTACGAAACAAACAAAAAAGTACAATCAGTAATAAAGAGTAACGTGAATTAACGAAAAATTAATGAAAAAATACATATAAAAACTAAATAGATACATATACATGAGCATATAAAATATTAAAACAATAAAAAGAAAGTTATAATTCTGAGCGTTAAACATTTAGATTAAAAAGTCCGAAATTGGTTAAATACACAACTAATATCTAATACTCGTAAACGCTTTATAAAAGTTTCATAACTATTACAAAATAATGTAAAATTACTTTTATCTTGCAGAGCATTTGCGATACGCATCATTCGAGAAATTGGTTCTTTGTAAACATAATTTGTTCTATGAGTGAATAAATTAAATATATTACTGCGGGTCTTGGCACCAACACATTTAACATTAAATTGAATAAGATTGAGAATTATTGGGCTGTCTATCTGACCATTTACTACTTTAAATAAAAATTTCAAATCTGCAATGATGCGTCTTTCCTGTAATAAAGGAATCCTTAACTGGGAACCAAGTAGTTTATAATTTAAGTTAACACAGGGAATATGAAGCCGAAAGGCAGCTATTCTGAGAAATTTGCATTGAACTTTATCTAACTTATAGATAATACTGATAAGGAGACCAGACACAAGAAGCATACTCTAAACCAGGTCGCACTAATGATTGGTATAGGCAGAGAATAGCATTAAGTGATAGATCTCTACCCATTCTTGAAATAAAACCAAGTAGCTTTAAGCCAAGGTTTACAATATGACGAATATGAAAGACAAAAGTAACCTTCCTATCAAATATAACACCAAGGTCACTAATCTCCACAACACTCTCAATCACGTAATTCTTTAAAGTATATTGGGTCTAATTGAATTGTGGCCACGATAAAAAGTGATTGACTTACACTTATTTAGATTTAGATTAAGTTGCAGGCTGTTGAAATCAAACCAATTGGCTATACTGTCAAGATCCTCTTGGATTTTTTCTACATCATTACTGTTTGTGACTGGAAAGGCTATCTTTAAATCGTCAGCATATAGCCAGGATGAACAAAATTTCAAGTTAGAGACAATATCGTTCACGAAAATTAGAAATAAAATAGGACCCATAAGGGACCCCAGATTTCACTGAAATTTCTTTTGAAATACAATAATTAATTCTGACAAATTGTTTACGGTTCACAAGAAAACTCCTTAACCACAGAATTATGTTGGCGTTGAAGCCAAGTATCTCAAGTTTGTACAAAAGCAAGTCATGAGAGACCCGATCAAATGCCTTGGAGAAGTCAGTATAGACAGCATTTATCTGATACTGATTCTCCAAGACATCCAAGATAAATGTATTGTAGGTTAACAGATTGGACGTTACAGATAGTCCCGACCAAAAACCATGCTGTTCAACCGCTATAATACTCTTACATAGCTCTAGCTAAAATGCAATCTAACATTTTAGGAATTACCGATTGAATACAGATTCCTCGATGATTACTAATATCAGATCTATCACCTGCTTTGTAAATGGGGGTAATATAAGAACATTTCCACATTGTGGGTACAATTAACTCATTAAGCGACCTTTTAAAGAGCAGCGTAATCGGATGGGTTATAGTAAAAATACAATTAATTAAAAACACATTTGGAATATTATCAGGACCTATTGAAGCTGAGGGCTTTAATTGACTAATTGCCTTGAAAACATCCATAAAATCAACAGAGAATATATATGTTGAATCAACGTTTTTTTCATACTTGATATCAAAGAGTTGAACGTTATTATGACAGTAAACATCCACGAATAGATCAACAGTGTCCTGTAAATTATCACTTTTGAAATCATTTAAAAACATATTTACGGGAAAGTCCTTCAATTCTTTAGAAACATTAACAAATTTCCAAAATGATTTACTATCGATATTAATATTTCTCTCAATATCTTCTAAGTATTTTTTGTACAAAATATTATTTAATTCTTTGCACTGACTTCTGACACTTTGGAATTCTAAATAATGCGTGAAATTATTATATAGTTTGTATTTACGGTGTAATTCTTTCTTTAATTTTATCAACTTTTTCAATTCTATATAAAATCATTTTGGATACTTGCTGTTGAATATAATATTCAAAGGTACAAATGAGTCATAAGCTAAGATGCCATAAAAACATATACAGCCGAGTTTAAATCGTCATAAAAATCAAAAAGTTTACACCAGTCTATAGAAGCAATGAATCGGTTAATTTCAATAAAATTCACGATATAAATCATATTTTAACTCGATATTATAAGCTGATCAACTAATACAAGATGCATCACCAAATATTAAGTCAAGAACGGCACCACGAGGATTAGGAATATAGTTTAGTTCCGACTTGGCATTCGAAAAACTCGGTATAGTTACTCCAAAATCATCAATTAACAAATGGAAGATTGTAATCACCACATATCAAGAATGAATCTGGATTAAAAGTTTCGGAAATAAAGTTCACTGCAGCACAATGTGCTTCATACTTTTCAGCAGCACTGCAAGGCGGTAAATACGCTGCACCGATTACGTAACACTTGTGTTTTAACACTAATTTTATAAATAACTGCTCAACATTTACTTCGCTTATATTAATAACACTGGCCTGGAGGGAGTTACGGATTCCAATTAAAACTCCACCCCCTGAAGATTTACCGCTAGTTAAAGGTGATCTATCACATCGAAACAGATTATATTGTTTAAGTCTAAACTCACGGTCACGTATATTAGTCGACAACCATGTTTCTATGATAATAAAAATATCATAACTACTCATGAGAACATTATTGGAAAATTCATTAAGCTTGGTATTTAGTCCGCCGACGTTGTGGAAATAAATGTTTAGTTTTTCCTGTTTTTTTGGAAGTTGGGAGCGAGAGTCAGATGTAACAATTTTGGGTTTACCATTAAAGTATCTAATTGTAAGGTTATTTTCACCACCTTCAATTCTGGAAGATAATTCATTTCGAAGTTGTTTTAGGTATGAACGCTCATATTGAGTCAAGTCTTGTTTAATCACGAGTTGATTAGAAATCCTAGACTTATCTGATTTAATTAGGCTCAGGGCGTCGTTTTCATTTGCAAAAATAACTTTTACTGGTCTCGGCTTATCTTTCATCTTCCCTAGGCGTATTATTTTCACTGGGACACTTTCTAAACCAACAGTTGTGATTATTTCTTGAACACGGCTCATATCATCTTGTAACTTATCTTTTGCGTCCAAACTTCTAGATTCTTCAAGATTAAATAACATTACGTTATTAGCTCTTATGTTGCGTTCTTTAAACTCACTAACCCACTAAAAACCACCTCCCCATGTCGCTCTACCACCTCGCGGAACAGGTAGGCTGGCAGTCAGTATGTGTTTCTATGAGTGAGTGTGTGTGTGTGTTTGTGTGTGTGTGTGTATTTGCACATATGTGCGTGTGTATGTAGTGCACGGCTCGGGTATGTGAGGTCGCTACTCCCAAATGGCTGTGCACGTCAGCCACCCCTGCGGGTACCCTTGACTTGTCTCAAGATATTATTTATTGCCCTAGCGAACTCTTAACCTATTCCAATATATTTATCATTGTCCTGGCGTATTCTCGACTTACCCCAATGTATTATTCATTGCCCTAGCTTACTCTTCACCCAACCCAGTAAATTAATCATTACCCTAGCATTCTCTTGACCTATCCCGACAAATTATTTATTGCCCTAGCGTACCCTTGACCTATCCCAATATATTATCCATTATCTTAGCGTACTCTTGACCTATCCCAATAAAGTATGCATTACCCTAGGGTACTTACTCTTCATCTAATTCAATAAATTATTCATTGCTCTAGCTTAAAGTTCATGAAAAACAATTGATAATTTTTAAATTTGTGAAAAAATAATCCTCAAACCAATCCCAATTCCTAGTGCTTCTTCTTTTTTCTTTGTAAGTTAAAAACAAAATAATGCGTTTTATAATTCATTTTAAAATTTTGAAAAAACTTATTTTATTATTTTTTATAACTTTAATTTAAAATAGCTCGTGCTATGAAAAATGTATAATTGTCAAAATTAATAGAAGAAAACCTTTGCAAATTCCTAAATAGAAAACATTTACAATTGTCGAAAAATATTCTGATTATTTTAAAGAACAGTAGAGATTATTGGAAAAATCAATAGGCAATTATCAAAAATAGGAAACATTTGAAATTATCACCCCCTTAGAAAAACAATTGACAAACAAGGTAAACATTCAGAAAGAATCAAAAAAATTACTGAAAAAGAAAACAGAACAGAAGAGATTAATAAAAAAAGACAACGGATAAATACTCTAAAAATACAATCGACAACTATTAAAAACTATATAGATACAATATACAGGGTGAGTTTTTTTAGATGTTCTCTATTGGGATCTCGGAAACTATAAAAGATAGAAAAACGGTTAACACGTTAACGCCGGCGGGTACCACCGGTGATACACGAGTTTTTACGCTTTTGGTACGCCACTGATTACTTCCATGGTGACAATAAATAATTTTATCGCGCATCTAGGACTTAAGTCACCATAGAAACCATAACAACCATAGGCGTGCGAACCAAATTTTGTCATTTTAAATGAATAATTGTAGGGTACAAAAACGCCGGCGTCAACGTGTTAAATGGGGAAAACATGTAGATTTCCGAGACGAGTTAAATTTCACTTTTAAAGTTTTTAAAAAAGTCAAGGGTAACTAGATATTTTGAAAAAAGTAAAAAGTTAAGCTACTTATTCTAAATTGATATAAATAAATTAGAATAGAATGTGCCAAATTTATAATCAAGTAATAAAAAGCGATTAAACTATAAATGCAGTGAAATACTAAAATAAATAAAGTGAAGTTTTTATTGCATCCCGATACACAAATTACAGTCAATAATTTTTATACCAAATACATAGTTTCAAAAGTTTCGATTTTTTCAAATAGATATATATCGATTATTATTATAGATAGAAAAAAACGGTGAAAGAAAAAGTTGTAGATAATTTTATGCAGATTTAAGAAAATATAATTAGATAATTTTGTCGCCATTATTTTCCGAGATATGATGCAAAAAATTAACCCCAAAGTCATCAAACTACTAGGATATCCTTAGTGAATATAACTTTGATTAATGGTCCCACCAGGGGAAATGCCTGCCTAGACCATATATTTATTCGAACTCAGTACACTCTAAGCGAAAATATATTGTCGATGGTTATAGATACAAATATAACAGGTCATTGTTCACTAGTAACTCAAATTATTTTCGGAACCAAATTAGCTTAATGTCAGAGCACATAGGTATCACAATGTTATAAAAAATATACAAACATGTATGGGTTAAAAAGTATTTTAGAAAATTGATCATATGATGTAGAATATTTGGCTAAAAGTATAGACCATGCTACAAAAAAAATATTGATATAATTAAAGAGAAAAAAGAAAACAATGGATGTCAGAGTCCACTGTATTAATCAATAAATAATAAAAATAGCTTTTATTTTGCAATTAAACAAACCTACACACACAGACTCAACTATACATTTCAATTCAAATCACCCAATTAACCATAAACTTGCAGCCTATCATAGTATGTTACACAGATTAATCAATATTCCTATGTCAACTCAGAATTTTAATAAAGAATTAAACATCATTCTAAAAATTGCAAAAAATAACGGCTATCCAATTAATTTAATTAAAAACATTTTAAATAAAAAACTGAGAAAACTCACGATTAACGAAATTTATCCAGACGTACAATTAAAATCACATAAAAATTATATTTCATTAACGTACACAGGACAAGAAAGCCGTATTATAAGCAAAATGCTTTCTAAAAACAATTTAACACCGTCATTCAAAACATCAAACAGTTTAGGAAAATTAATAAAAAACAATAAAGACAAAACCGAACTTAAAAATCAAAGTGGAATCTACATGTTAAACTGCTGTGACTGCCCCAAAATATATGTAGGACAATCCGGGAGATCTATAACGGATAGGATAGAAGAACATAAAAAAGATCTTCAATATAAGAGAGAGAAATCAGCATTTGCCACACACCTCATCGCAGAAAATCATAGATTTGGAGAAGAAACAAATCTACACATTGAAAGAAAAGGAAGGAAATTGGATGCCCTAGAATTCATGGAAATCAATAGAAGAAAAGAAACTGGACACCTGCTAAATGAACAAACTGAATTATCAAAATCCCCATTATTGAACTTGTTCAATTTACCACCCCCACTCACAAATGTATAAATACTCAACCCTAGATTAATAATGTACCATTCCTCGCCTGAAGAAGCCACAGTGTGGCGAAAAAATTGTTGCGGAAAATAAAAGCATACTCTTTGAAAGTTTGTGTTTTAGTTATAACACCTAACAGTGAATTAAACAAAATCCATAGAATTTACAATTAAAAAGGGAATATCGGTAGTATAGAAGTAACCTAAATAATATTATTAAGCAAACAAAGATTAATTTCTATAAAAACAAGATTAATGAAAACAAAACATGTTCAAAAAAACATGTAGAGTGTAATACCTAAAGTAACAAATTCAACTAGGAAGAATACTTGATTTTAGAGACTTTCACTTTGTGATACATATTTTATAAATTTAAATAAGGCAAAAATAAACTTTCTTAATGTCACACAAATTTCTAAAAATAAGTGAGTTATAGTCATTTAAAATTATTATAAATGAAAAAGATAAAAGTAAAACTATTGCAGCTGTTTATAATAATAGCAAAAGATACAACGATAAAAAAGGTAAAAAGTCATGCATCTTATAGTTTCCGATATCCCCATAGAGAACATCAACAAAAAAAATCACGCTATATGAAAATTCATATAAATCAATTTATAATCCCACACTCCTAAATTAAGAAAACAATATTATAAATATCCTCTACCCAAATATATTCTTTTGAAAGACTTTTGAAATATAAAAGACAATTATACAGAGACAGTAAATTCTACGAGGACAGTTCAATAAAAAATAAATCCAACACCTTAAATAAATACATTAAAATTTTAATCTCAGAATTTAAAAAACATAAATGGCTTGAGGCTTGTCAAAATATTAATGAGCAGAAAGGAAAAAATTATTGGACAGAAATTAAAAAACTCACTAAATATAAAAAATATGACCATGCTGCTAATATAAAGGACCCAACCGACGGATCAATGCTGAAAGACGAGACATCTATAGCGAAAACATTTGCAGAACAGTTCGAAAAGACGTTTCAAATCTCAGACAGCAACGAATACGACAACAACTTTTATAGAACAGTAACTGACTGGTTCAATTCTTTCGACAAATCCCCCTTACCCCCTCCAACCGACGATTCAATAGACGAGACAGATTACTACACACACTTGCACTCTGGTAAAAATTCCTCTCCAGGCCTTGACAAAATTCCACGAATAATCCTTAAAAAAATTTCCCATGATATCCACATGTTTATATTAAAAATTTTCAATTACTGTTATTCCCACCAACACTTTCCCGCCGAATGGAAACAAGACATCACAATATGCATCTCCAAACCTGACACTGATCCCACACTAGTATCCAGCTTTCGTCCCATTACGCTCCTCCCTGTAATTGGCAAACTTTTTGAATCCCTTCTCAAACAAAAACTTCTTCAAGCATCTAAAACCCATATCCCAGATTACCAGTTTGGCTTCCTACCTCAAAAATCAACCACTCTCCCTTTATCCATTGTTACCTCCAATATACAAACCAATCACCTTGAAGGTAATAAATCAATAATTCTCTTTCTAGATTTTCAAAAAGCTTTTGATTCGGTTTGGCATATTGGCCTCCTTTACAAATGTTTCCTCATAAATATTCCACGCCACTTAATAATCCTTATATACAAGTTCCTTTCCAACAGATCCAGCCAAGTAAGAATCAAACAAACACTATCCGATCCATTTCCAATCCACCAGGGGGTGCCCCAGGGCTCTCCCCTGTCACCCCTCCTTTACAACATTTTTTGCCACGACCTATACAATCCTAACCCTACGCACTTTGATCCCTTAAATTACTCCCTTCTCTTTGCCGATGATACCACCCTTATCGCCCATGCTCCTACCCTCCAGGTTGCCCAACATTCCCTACAAAAATCATTCAATGCCATCCAATCCTGGTGTTCCAAATGGCGTATAAAAGTAAATCCCTCGAAATCCAAACTCCTAATTCCGCATCACAAAATTAAACCACACTCCCCCTCTATTTCCATAAATAATACCACAATTTACCCTACCTACTCCTGTAAATACCTAGGCATCCTGTTCGACTCCAAACTCTCCTTCAAAGCCCATGCACAAGCCATAAAGGTCAAAATCAAAACCAGAGCTCGACATTTTCGAGCACTAACCTACAAAGACAAAGGTATTTCAACTAAAACTGCAGTTAGGATATACAAATCCATATGTCGACCTCTGATAGACTACGGTGCAATCCTCTTCAACCAAATCCGTCCCTCCACTCTCCATCACTTTAATGTCGCCGAAAGATCAGCCCTACGAACCCTCACCAAACTTAGACATCCCATTAACCCCCTCCACAATCCCTCAAATGAGCTCCTTTATGAACACACCCAGATTATTCCTATCTCCCAACGTATATATAGCCTTAGTTGTAAATTCGTCAACAATCCTTTTAATGTATCCCTTCTTAATAAATTTTGCATTCACCGAAATCCCCTTATCCCACCTAAATCTAAACACCCTTCAGTCACCCTACATCAATTCATTACACTGAATTGAAAAATTCACTATGTTTTAACCACAAATAATTATTGTAAAAATATTATATAACGTGTAGGCACAATTATATAAATCTAAACAACACAGCACGACTCGAGTTTCGACGTTTTATCGTCATTATCAAGTGAATTATAAATTGATGAAATTGTTATTTTATACTAACTATTTTGGGGTGAGGGAATATACCTGCCGCTAATTGTTTGCGGATTATCTTGGGAGGGTAGTACCAGATTAAAAAGTGGCGAAAAGATTAGTTCGGTCTGCTCATTAAGAAGATTTACTGACGGATTACGGCTCTGTTTGAAAATTTCCAATGACGAAAAGCACGATGATGTTCGGAAAAACGAGTTGATACACTTCGTCCTGTTTGACCTACATACACACTATTGCATTCTGAACAACGGATCTCATGTAGGTCAAACAGGACGAAGTGTATCAACTCGTTTTTCCGAACATCATCGTGCTTTTCGTCTTAATCAAGACACTAGCTCTTTTTCAAATCATTGTTTAGAATGCAAGCACCAATTCCCGGATATAAATAATCTAAAAATCTTGCATAATTGCAACAAGGGCGCTAAGCTTAATCTCCTGGAGTCATTGGAAATTTTCAAACAGAGCCGTAATCCGTCAGTAAATCTTCTTAATGAGCAGACCGAACTAATCTTTTCGCCACTTTTTAATCTGGTACTACCCTCCCGAGATAATCCGCAAACAATTAGCAGGAGGTATATTCCCTC